>JBAMJV010002641.1:0-96962 GCA_037951105.1 Echinarachnius parma
CAAGGATGTGGGAGTTTGGTATAACTATAACATTAATGGGCAGAGATGATAGAGTGCTAATGTGCACATTAGCACGAGTAACGCCACATCCGTCTCATTCGACCTACAATCTAGGTATACGTCACCCCAAACCAAGGGACAACTAACCAGGGGGTGTTGCATAACATGCATTAAGGTAACTACGTATTAAACACAGAATCAAACGAAACATTCCGTTTCGATGCAGATGCATTGCTGTAACATACACGTTGCGTTTGATTTCAAGAGCCAGTTGAGTCCGATATCAAACGCAACTTCGCGGTTGATCCATATAATTATGCAAAGATGCGTGTGATTGGCATCATGCGATCAAACGCAACTCTCTTTATATGCAATGGACACCTTGCGTTGGCTTGCAACGAACAGTCACGTATCACGTTCACGTTTTGCGCTATTTCGTAAAAAAGGTGACTCTAATTTACGAAGTGTAGGGCCTACCATTCGTTGTTTTCCACGTCGGTAAAACACTTATTGTCGAGTTAACCAAAACGTGACGTGAGTGTTTAATCAAGAATTTTAAAATTGCAAGCGCTTGTTAATAAGACTAGACATACATGCACAAATAGGTTTTAAAATGGCGACGAAAATGCCGAAACCCCCTTATCAAATCATTTCAATCATTACGTTTATGAAATGTATGTGCATAATTCAGAGTAATCTGAGACGATAATATGCAGTTCTGTCATTTAGTAAATGTACAACCATACAATTTGCATTATTTCTCTTGTTATCAGAATATTTCTAAAGACGTGTAGTGCGTGAATGTTGACAAAATGTTGATTTCCAGCTGAACTGCTATACGCAGCGGACCATTCACTCCGCATTACGCCTGAAGTTGCCGCGATCTTAGTCTGCGCGTGGCCGTTAACGGCGTTGTATGTGCATGCATGTGACAGTGAGTGAGTGAGTGCAGTGATCAGTGAGTTTAAAAGTAATAAAACAATGATTGAATTAAATAATTTATAATTATGGTGATTGAATCGAGTCAATATATAAATCAATCAATCATTCAATCTAACAATCAATCAATCAATCAATCAATCAATCAATCAATCAATCAATCAATCAATCAATCAATCAATCATCAATCAATCACTAAATAAATAAATCAAACCAATCAATCAATTAATTAAATAAATTCAATTATTTGACATCCGAACTAGCTACTTGTAGGCAGTGGCGTACCCAGGATTTGTTCAGGGGGGGTGGTGGCTGTATAATTTGTTTGGAGCCGAGACCAAGTACTTTGAGACCGAGACATGGGCCCCGTTGCAGAAACCCAACACTTCGTAGACTTGGGTGACCTGTTTCCCGAAAAGGCGCAAAACGTGAACGTGAACGTGATACGTGATACGTGACTGTTCGTTGCAAGCCCCTTGCGTTCGATTACAAAGTTGCGTTTAATCGCAAAGTTGCATTGATTGCAGCCTATATAGTTTGATGCGAAATCAATACAATGGAAATATACGAAGAAAGTCGGGCTTCGCCAGGAATCGAACCCAAGTAAATCATTGATACATGTTTTATATCATAAATATATCAATACAATTTTTTGTACTTTCCTGTTCATAATATTATACGACCACTGACCTTTCAATGCGGGCGGAGAGCTGTACTTTTGTTGAAGGTTTTGATGACAAAATTAATGCGGGTACCACGTACAATGTAAAACAACACAGGAGGTGTTACATGAACGGATTGAATCATCGTGTAATTATTATAGGAACATGTTGCTCTCTCTCTCTCTCTATCACAAAGCGACAACTTGTTTAAAGGGATCTAGTAACTTTGTTGACATGTGCAAACAGTGATGAGTGGTTGATACAATGTATATTGTTGTTATCTGATATGTCCACTGGGTCTTGTGTGAAAACTTCAAGTTAAATGGACTTTATATGGCCGAGTAATGAGCAAAAATGCAAAGAGACATTCAATAACCCATTGCACTCACTTTGTACACGGTTCTGACGATCCATTGGATAATTTGACTTCTGAACACTTCAATCGTAAATATCTTTTTAACGAAAGGGAAATTTGAAAAACCGAAACCTGTCCCATGTTAATAAGAATACAACAAGGTATGAGGGAACCGCTAGAATTTCAATTGTATTTTGAGGATTTGGACAATGTTACTAAGTCCCTTTAAAGCGAACGTTGTGTTGTTATTGTGTAAGGGGGCAAATCAAATGTGTTGTGATGATGATCTAAGGAGGCTTGTAGGAGTATATTTGTGAACGAGTTCAGTTATAATGATATATGCTCGGCTTTATAAAACATTGCAAGCTAAAACAAAATGATACGTTTTAACACGTTTAAGCGGTACGTGGGATGTATGGCACTAAATGTATGTTCATAGTTTACGTTGTAGTATTCGAGAGAGATCGATGTTTGCTTGTTTGGCGTTGTTCAAAGTGTTCGCTTCTGTTTGACTAGTCTGAGTTGCAACCAATTTGGCAAAAACCAAAAGGTCAATCTCGTCTCGTCACTTTTGACAATTTAGGTTAATCGAGCACCGGGTGTACGGAAATTTCGATCAAAAACAAAAAGGACGCACACTTGCAATATATATAAAGCAACACGATATATTCCGGGGCCACTAAAGTTGCAACGCATCTGAATTTTAAATGACGGTGAATTATTAACTTAATAGCTTCGGGAAAGAGAGTGATAATAATAGCTGTTATCGGATCATCCCTGGTAGTGGTTTACGTGCATTAACCCTTCCCGGGCGCGGATTTACGTTTCCCAAACCATTCGGCATATCCTAATGAATTATTCATACACAGTGATGAAGGCCATAGATTTCAGTCTTTAATGTAAACTGTGCATGATACAGTTACTAAATGAACTGCTACTCACCATGTATTATGGCAAAAGAAAAGAAGAGTCATAGAGAGGTTTCGAACCCATGACCCCAAGATCTGAAGTCCACAGCGTGACCAATATGTTACGTAAACTGATGATGGTAAGAAAGGTCTCATTTTAATAATATCCATCAAAACCTACCCAAACCCTAATCCTAGTTATTAATATTCATGAGTAAACCCTTGACGTACATGACTGCTTATGAATAATTCATTAGGATAATACTGAATGGTTTGGGAATCACAAATTCGCTTCCCGGGCTTATGTACACGATCAACCATGGCTTAAACGATATACCTTTAGTATATTGATAAACTGTGATAAATTGATGTGTTGTTGTTCGTCTAAACCAGTAAAGTGTCTAACTCCACGAAAATTACTTGGAGCTTTCACATTTCTCTTCTACCGTGTTGTTTGGTTTATGGTAAGAAAATAATAAAATAGGGTTACATTTGTTTAAATGCCTCTTTAGTATGACGATATATATCATTGATCATCATTCAGCTCAAGAGCGTTTGCAGTCATAAATCTAATACACGTATACAATAATTCGTTGTAAAAGCTGACGCAACTTTTCGCTTTTTTACCAGAAAGCAGTGTTTTTTTTCGATGAAACTTTCACACATCATTCGGACATGTCTTACAATGATTTTGGTATAGGATTGAATTCTGAAATGTAATTTTGGGCAATATCTGACACTTTACAGGTGCACCTTTAAGGTACCTTGAATTGTCATTATCTTTAATGAGTGATATTCACCGCAATTGTCTTCATTATTTGGTTGATATCGTTTCAAAATAATTACTGTGATATGTTGACGTTGGTTAGCGTAAACAAAAAAACTCTCTTGCGTGCATGTGCATAATGCAACCTTCTGATTTATTGCATTTCTATTTTTTTCATACATGTTTTGCTGTTTGCAACGAAATGTATGCTAATGAGGATTTCATTTATACTTGTATTACATTCAATAATCTTGACTGAATTATGCACGTTTGTGATAACATTTCCAACGCCCATTAATGAACCAAATTATACATATTGAATGCGAATAATCAGTAAAACGTTACAACTTATATCCCCTTATTCCGGCCCAGGGTGGGCAATTACATTAAGATGCTACCAGATCCTTTCGTTTTAATTGTATTATAACTGCATGGTCAAGAAGGTGTTTGTCTATCGATGAAGATGACCACGTAACTACGAAGTGCGTTGCGTCTCTTCAAATTCATGAAATTCAAGGAAACAAAGCGCGCCTAGAAAAAAAAAACACAAGTTGCTTCCTTGGCCAATCAACACATGTCAAGTATACCAGCGAGGGTTTATATAGCTAAATCTAATTGTATTAGCCGTTTCCCGAAGCTATTTAGTTAATAATTCACAATCATTTAACATTCAGATACTCTGGGAGAAGGATTGGCCTACAAAATACACCGTACATTTCCGTCTTTTGTTTCGGATTGTCTAGTATATGTGATCTCGGTGCTCGAATAACCTACATGTACGAGGGAACATGATCTCTCAAAGATATAATGGGGCAAGATGCGTGTTTCTTGCATGTTAGCCTCCTTAAAGATGGTAAAAACATGTTTAAAGGGATCCAGGGACATTGTCAAAATCAACAAAACTTACTTCATTGTACTTAGAACTCAAGTGGTTTTCTCATACCGTGCAGGGGCCACGGAAAGGTTTTGAAAGTGAGGGGGCTGACCACATTTTAATTGTTATAATAATTGTTATTTTATTCTTATGTATTTTTTTGTTTTAAGCCAAAAAAGTGGAGGGGGGGGGGGGGGGGGGGGGGCTGCAGCCCCCACCCCCCCCCCCCCCCCCGGTTCCGCGGCCCCTGCCGTGTTGTATTCGTATTACCAATATAAGCATGAATGGAACAGGTTTCGGTTTTTATAATTATCCCTTTAGTTAAAACGATATTTAAACGATTGAAGTGTTCGGATTTATAATTATGCACTGGAAAGTTATAACTGTTTACAAAGTCAATGCAATGAGTGAGCGAATGTCGCTTTGCATTTTCGCCCATTACTTGGCCAGATAATATCCATTAACGTGACGTGTTCACACATTAATCAGTGGACGTATCATATCACAACAATACACAATGTCATGTTATCAATCATAAATCGCCTTTTGCATATATCAACAAAGTTACTAGATCCCTTAATTTGTTTAACAATTGTCGAAACATGTTAAGCTTTTATTTTTGTCCTTGTTGTTCTTTATTATTTTATACCAGCGAGATACCATTTTCATTTAAGTTTGGTATCACTCTTCAAAACATTGAACTGATCCGATAACTTCATGATATTTTTCCCAAATGGATACGTGAGACTTCAATCATATACCAATATCATTTCAAGATTTTTCTAAATGATGCGTGATGTGTTTCATAAAGATTATCTCTGTTTACCTAGTGAATACAGTACACATTTTACGTATTTTTTCACAATTGCTCTTGACGACAATCGAATAGCGTACCTAGAACGCTATTTAATCAATCATAAATACCTCAATAATTCGGAAGATATTTGAAAAATCAAAACTCCTTTAATTCATATGTTACCATAAACCAGACAACGAGGTACACGAGAAATATAGTTAAATTGGACACAGTTATGTAGCAGTCACACCGCCAAACCGAATCCAAACCGACACGAGACCGAATAATTCGGGGACGTTTTGGGGACGTTCGGGGTGCTAGCGGTTTGGTGTCGGAGTGGTATCGGAATTGTCGGTCTCTCTTGTTGTGACTGCTAACCCCAGTTCGGGCTCTTGTCGGTGCCCGATAAAGCGGAAGTTCGGTCTGGTTTCGGTTTGGATTCGGTCTGACTGCTACATTAATCAATCGCTTTAATCGACACTTGACTGCGAGAAAAATATATGAATTAAAAGTATTACGAAATGAAGTATTTGAACGGTCGTGTACCGATCATCGGATTACTATGGTTACCATCGGATAATGGTACAATGGATGAATATTATCACGTGTCTTCATGACATTTGCTTATGTGTCACGTGATTGATTGATCACGTGGTATCGCAATTAGGCCATGGTGATTATATATCGATTACAAGCACGTGCTTTAGGACTTCACAAGATACTTGTCAATAATTATTTGTTAACATCTTGCCTACTAGATTTTACAGTGCCCGTATAGTTAACACATGATCCCTAAGGTTCATGTATGCAATGAGTTTAATAAGAGACCATTACTGTTGATATTAATAGTAACTTTGATTGTGTAATCATTAATTTTTTGATTTACCAATTTCGCAATCAGATGAATCAATATGAAACAATTTAGGGTTTATCGTTTGAAAACGTAATAGTGAATATTACAGGTGGAAACGAGAATACTTAAACGCATCGTCTTGTTGTTTTTGTTTTTTAACAGATTAACAATATTTTTAAAAATGCCTGCGGATTATGTAGCCAAAATAACGACCCGACACCCAAATCTCATCATGTAGATAATTTTTTCTATAATTATAAGTCTTTTTTTTTGCATATTCAACGTATATTATAATTACTCAGCAACATTGATATGTCAGGGATAGTATTTCACATTTGTCTCGTATCTCTGAATATAATGCACAATCACATCGATTTTGAGATATAATTTTGATAACAAGGGTTCATATGTTTTCGTGAGATAATCTTATACATGTAGTTGAAATGTACCGTAACTCAGAATCATCGATAAGCATGCACGGTAAGAGTTATCATTGTAATGTCGCCAGAACATACATTTTCATCGTATATAATTCTGTATGAGATTCAATTTAAAGGTAATAGGATCGTTACTTGATAAGGGCAAACATACCTACAGTATTATAGTCATAACCTGATAACGGTGTCTGATTTAGTTGCACATAGTGCGAATAAGACAATTATATTACAAAGAGGACGAAAAAAACAAATCCCATCTGCATATCACGCTTCGGAAATTAGTAAAGCCACTGGCGAAATACAAACCCTTATTCACGGGTCTGTTTTTAGCTTGTTATACCCTCTCATCTTCGCTCTCGTTTCCAAATCGACCAGAAATAAGGATCAAATCCCACGCTTCGGGTAAATTTAGCACTTTAGGGGTTTAACGGATGCCTGCCTATAAGGACATTATTTTGGCGGCAAAACCATTTCAAGGTAACTCACCAAAAACGTGCCTATAATTCAATTTTTACTCTATTATATGTATTGAACTCATCATCTCGCGAAGTGCTGCAACGGAGATTAAAACGCCAACATAAAATGCATTTTTGATTACAGGGCTAAGACATTTTTTTATAATGATATTAAGAATAATAGTTTGCCAGTATTTTCAGTCATTTTCGTCATTATATTCATTTTAGTCTCTCATTCTACCACTCGTTCATTGTAAACCCATCATCATACAATAAATGACACGTTCATTCATGTGCATATTTTGGTTTGCTACTCGGCCATTCTAAAAACGAGTGGATCTTTACTTGACTCTTTTGAAAAAAATTACTTAAAGCACAACACGATTTACCTGAAATATACACTTCACAAAAAGTAAGTCCCCCCCTAGTATTTTTTCATATATCTCAAAAAGGTATTTTACCGATTTTTATCTCGCAAACGGTAATGGATGCGCAATTTTCTTACACACAATGTGAATGGCAAATGGTTGCCATAGAATTACGTTTTCATTATCAAAAAATTTATTTCTGATACAAAGTGCAAACAAAAAAGTTGCACTTTAAGTTTTATATGGCATATTGGGTACATTTTGTATACGAGTAAGCAACTTCATTGAAGATGACCCGACACACAAATCTGTTATGTAATTCAGTACTACTGCTGCATTGTTCTTAGTGGAACAATTTTTTTAAAGCATGCATTTTTCTGAAACAATAGGCCTTTCAATATGAAATTGTTGGGGATTAGAGTGGCTAAAAGTTCAGAAACATGCGTGATTCTATTGTTATTCGTGTAGAAGCTGACACAAATCATAAAAGTGCAAAATGTTTGTTCACACCTTTTGTCATTAAATGCATGATTTCACACCAACAATGCCATGAATTGGCAGACACATACCATTTTTGCGTAAGAAAATTCCATATCCAGTACCGTTTGAATGATCAAAATCGGTAAAAAACTTTTTGAGATATATGAACAAATGCTAGGGGGGGGGGGGGGGGGGGGTTACTTTTTGTGATTAGTGTAACTATATTGAATTAAATGTGTTCTTTTACATACTCATATTGATATTGTGCGAAGATTAGCTAAAAGTTCGGATCATTTCTTTGATCAGACGCGAATAGTTACGCAAAAAATAAACAAACAATATAAAGCAACAACTATTATAATATATTGTGCTGAAACGGAACCTCTCGATGTAGTATATTGTTAGAATTGAGAGATGTACACGTATCATGACTGTATAATCAACAGTACAACAACAGTCATCATCATCACCTTCACCATCATCATCATCATAATCATCATCATTTAGTCGTCGTTGTTGTCGCCATCATAATCATTAGCCGTAGCTATCGATACACCACGCAGGGTCCCCCTCGACCATGAATACCCCTCTTTCTCTTCTGTTCTCTCTTCTCTCTCTTCCATCCTCTCTCTTCAAAGTGTTTACTATACATGTATACTATACATGCTTGTATGGAATAGCTGCAATATAACAGATTGTTTGCTCCTGTAACTGACCTCTTTAAAATATGTTAACATAGACTGGCCACCCACACAGAACTGATACCCAATTATCGCGACAAAAATATATCATCTTCCATCTAATATATATCAAATTAGAAGCCGGAGTTTAGTCCTCCTCTAATGGTTTTCATTAACAAATAATCAATATTCATAGATTATATGGTTTTGGTGCCAAGTTCTAGAAAAAAGAAAAAAAAAATTCTTCAAAAGAAAGCTAAAAAAAGAAGAAAACAAAAACAAGGTCGTAGCTCCCTTGATAGCGGATAGACTGAAGGGTAGTTTGGAGATAACATCCACGGTCGTTGAAACTTGAGGGTCTTACCAAGGAGGTACTGGTATTACCATCTTACGCAGGCGTTTACGCACTTCTCTTCTTTTTACCTATTTCGTATCATTTCTCGCATCCTTCACTGTGGGTTTAGTTTCTCGAGGGAGGTCACTTTACCTGGATTTGTTTTGCAACAAAAAACGAAGTTCAGGAACGTTCTTCCGAAAGAGAGAGGCGAAGTTAACGCTGTGCGCTGTGCTGAGACGTTTGTTATTGCGTGTATCAATGGGCACTTCAGCGGCTAAAACTAGCATCCCCCTCCCCCCCCCCCCCCCCCACCCCACCCCACCCCTTGGCTCAAAGACACCCATTATAGTAGCCTTTTGACAAGGCCTGTCTCGTCTGAGCTGAGTTGAGTGGACGGTATAGTATGCATTATGCAGGAACGACTGGAGAGCGCGACTATCATGCACAATCTCTTGCCGAGACATCGCGACTTCACCTCTCGCCGGATAGTCTCCATCACGCGTTCAGTCGTGAGTCGTTCCTGATCCTGCATGCAGCACAGCCATTGCTTGAGACGCGAAGCCTTGCTAAAAGGCTACCAGTATAGCAGTGTATATTCCTCTCTGTAACCGTTCTAGTCTGTTCTTGGGTTTGTTCTGGAACAATCTTTTGTTGCGTCGTCATGGTCATTGGCCATTAGACCCGGGAATTACGGTACAAGAGACATCCCGATTCCCAAGACATTAGGCTTCGGCCTATTATGCATGGAGAATACACGGATAATGCAATATAATTATGAGACCCGAATAGCCCTAATTTGATTTCACTTTAAAACTGACACCGTATACACTGACACCGTATAAACATTGTCTGTTAAATAAGTTTGTAGATGTTATGTAATTCAGCAAACTAATAATATTCCAGTGAATAGCACAATGATTTGTACAAAATACATCAAGTATACAGAACATATGGCAGGTACGTCCGTACAAACGCCTTAGTACAATGGGAGAGGGCGCCACATTTGAAAGTTACGCCATATTGTATACACAATAGTATTGTATGATTAAAGCGAACTAAATAACTGGCATGGAGAGACTTAATGGCGTAGTATAGCTGTGCGAATTCGGGAGCGGTTCCGGCTTGCGAACTCCTTGTGCACGTTGCGAAATGCAGTTATGCAGTGGACACACACTAACCTTAGTAAAAGTTATATATGTTAGAACCGCCCTCACCGTCCCACACATGACAACCTTTAAATGGGGGAAGTAGAGTATTGGCATCCAAGTGATTGAGTGCCAGTGGACATTCATGCCCAATTCCCATTACTGGCCAACTTCTCCTTATCATGATATTGCCGGAATAGCTTGCGGGGAAATAAATCGGCCTCGATGAAACTTGACAGAAATGTTCTGATCGATCCACTACAATAATGAATATCGCCTCATAAAAGGGAGAAATTTTAATTCCGCTTTTCAGCAACCCACACACTCCAACATTGGTGTTAAACAACATAACCGGTGAGGAAGGTCATTGACATTATTTAATCAATAACTTTTATGTGGAATAAGATAGAAAGAAATATGGAGAGAGGTGGGTGCGAGGTAAGTCTATAGGGGAGAGTGAGAGGTGGGGAGGGGGTGGGGGGAAGGTCGAAATACTTTACCGGTATGGAGCGTTACTATTTAAATGGATATGAGGTATTCCTAACTAGTCGAGCAGGTAAGGTTTTGAAACGGCGGGGTGAGTGTACGAATGACCATGACAGAATGTGCCCTATACTATACCTGGAGGGGCGAATTAATAAAACACCTGCAATCCTCATCATGTTTTTTTTGTATCCAGTTTGGTGGTGGAAATCAATAATTGTAATGACCGATATATATTATACAGATATTGACTGTCTTGAGGGGCAATAAAACATTTGAGATCCTCGAGGGAAGTTATATTTGTGTCGAGGGACATTATATTTTTCCGAAGCGCGTAGCGCTGAGGAAAAATATAGTATTCCGAGACAAAAATATAACTCCCCAAGGGAAATGAAAAGTTATAATGGAAAAAGTAAATATCTGTTATATTATGATGACCTATATAGATACAAATCAAGATAAATTTGGTGTTGAAAAAAAATTATGGACAAGGGAAAATCATTAGATTAAATCGAAATCCTTCCAGTAGAACAGACGTGTTGTAATCGAGATGCTGCGCAAAATGCTTCTTTATTCGACCGTCCTTTCAAATTTACTTTCGGATCGCGCAATCTCCGTAGAAAGCTTAACAACGCTGCGCGTGCCAGGATGCTAATACGCGCACATTGTTCATCTTCACACACCCATTGTGACGTAAATTACGTCACCGGTCAATATAACGGCGTTATATTGACTGGTCGGTCAATATAACGCTTCTCATCCTTGTAGCGATGGTCACGTGACATAATTTTGACCGATCGCACACCAGTATCTTTATAGGTCATATTCGGGTACTATATTTATTTCTGTCATGCTTTAGTTCATGTGGGGTAACAAACTATTTCGCAATGGTAAAGCGAAGCTTGACACACTATGAACTCACATTTTACACATAAAGAATATTATTATTATAATAAATATTTTAGAGAAATGAGAACGTTTATACTGTTTGCTATTAAAATGTGATTCCCATTGCGTTACTATTATTTCGAAAAGTGTATAAGTATATGCATAATTATAATGATACATTTCGTTTCTTGTTAAGCAAGCTTCCCATTTGCGTATCCAGTATTGTTTTTGTTAATTATGTATATAATATATCCTTACAATATGACACGGCGTTGACAATACATGAATTATACATCCCAAATGAAACGTACTGGACACTGACCATCGGTATTCGAAGTGTTAATGTTGTGAATGTTGTGAATGTTGTGAATAAGTTATAAAGGTGCTCGCGTGTCATATTTATGTGATTTAATAGAGACGTATCGCTGTGAGCGAGTAGCTTTTGTATGTTCATGTCTAACTACTTTGATATTAATAAATTAGTGTCCGTATGTGTTGTATGTGTGTGTCTGTGTATTTGTGTGTGCGTATGCGTGCGTGTGTATGTGTGTGTGTGTGTGTGCGTGTGCGTGTGTGTGTGCATGTGTGGGTATATATTTGTGTGTGTGTGTGTGTGTGTGTGTGTGTGTGTGTGTGTGTGTGTGTGTGTAGACACGTGTGCGTATGTGTGGCGCGCGTGTGTGTGTGTACGTGTATGCGTGTATATACATTATGTATGTATTTAGGAATGTTTGTATGTAGGCATGTGTGTACGTGCAAAGTTTATGTGGGTGCATGCGTATGTGTATGTGTATGTAAGTATGTTTATGTAGATGCGTGTATTGACCACTGTTACATCGACATTTGATTTTCTTTCTTTTTGTCGCACAAAATCACTGCAAAAAAAGGTACATAGAGGACAAAGCTTCATGATTATAATAATGAAATGTTTAGAATAGGAGATGCTGATGCGTGCAACTTGTTTGTGTGATTTGGAGACAAATTCACTTTATGTATCACTCTTTGGGTCGGCCTCCTTCGATATGATAATTGATTTAGACGATGAAATGACACGGTTGATGATCAGATAGGAAATTAATGTTTGATGAACAGCGCCGAAATGGCGAACCGTTGATGAGGGGGTAAAGCACGGAAGGGCGGACGGACGGACGGACTGATGAACGAACGGTCACTTTTTCTTCATGTTGTTGTTGCTGTTATTACAAATTTGGGCGTTGCATTCAATTTAGAATATTTTACGCCAAACAATAAGTTGTTTATTATATTAAAATCTAAATTAAAAATATAATATACCTAAAAATAGACACAAAAGGGGGGCCAGACACGCCAAACAATTTATTATATAAAAAATATACATTTCAAATATAAAATACCAAACAAAAAGAAAGACAAACAAAAGAGGGGGACAAAAATATCTGTCCATTGCACTGATCCTCTCAACCTGAAATCCGCTGTCTGATGGTATCATCGTGCCAACCCGGCTAGGTACATTTAGCATGTTTAGCAGGCTTCTCAGCTCAAGGCCTAGGCCACTCATGAACATGATGAACAGTTCTTTTCCTCCCTCTCTTCCTTTCTTGTCTGTTTCTTCGTTATCTTCTTCAATCTTCGTCTTCATCATCTTCTTTGTCGTCCTCTTCACTTCCGATCCCCCACACACTCCTTCACTTTTGCCTCTCTTTATCCTCCTCCTCCACCCCCTCCTCTTCCTTCTCCTCGTCATCCTCCTTTGTTCTTCTTTTTTCTTCTCCTCGTTTATGAACATGAACGTATTGGCTTGTAGGCATATTCATTGCATTTTATTTGGTCGTAACATAATTATAATCATGATTTTCTCTCTATGCGTTTTGAAAACAGTTTGGTTTGTTTTAGTTTTCTTCTTCCGTCCTGGCTGCCCTTATTATATAAATATTTTGCAAAGTGAACTACTCTGTTCTTCGATTAGATCTAAGTAAAACAAACAACCATCATATATGTTTTTGTAAAAATTATAATTCGATTTCAAATTGTAAAATGGATAGTAAGGAACACCATTATTATACGTCTTCTAGACATCTAATGATTAGCGGTTGTCCGCTTTTTATTGTTTATTTTTCATGATTACAAGGGAGGTCGTGACTCCCAGGAGCCTAGCTGTCTCTAAAACAAACATTTGCTTTGTACAAATATATTGGGACTAATGACGATACACAGTTGAGGGCAAAAGGAGAATAATTATTATGGAACGTAATTACTCGTTCTCCCCCGAAGCCACAACGGTGAACTTCTCATAATAATGCGTTTCTTATAAAAACTTTGCAGACAGCGAATTCAACGTTTAAGCCGTTCGCTACTCCATAATTACAAAGGTGTTTGTTGTGTGTGTTTACGATGTTAATATAATTTGTAATGTATCGTTGATTGTTATTATATTTTTGTGCTATGTTTATTGTTGATCATGCACTCGATATCATGACACGTTAGTATACTGGAAATAAAACAAAACACAAATACAAATACACAAATCCCCAGGTACACCAGTACACTGGTATCCAGTAAGAAGTGGGTTAAGATAAAGTCTTCTCTTCTTTAACAGAACATAATAATCAGATAATATTTCCCGCCAATCGTGACCACGGAAGCGTAAAATTAATTTGTCTGTTCTGACTTGATTTTAACTACTTAACTTAGCGGTAGGCAGGACCTTCAACCCAGAGCGCTATTTATGTCCCGCAGTATTTGGAAATGTCACGAACTCAAATTGTATTTTCATGTTATTTACAAGTAATAATTTAGCAATAATTTATATAGCCCATGTGACTTTGAAATCCCCCCACCCACCCCCCCCCCCCCACACACACACATTAACACTTTAACACAAACATACATACATGAACACATAGATAAATAAGTACATACAAACATACATGACACTTTTGAATTGGTGCTTGCAACAAGAGGTTGTTCATGTCATTCAGTATTACATGGTTCGCAATTCACATTGCACACGGAGTATAAATGGGTAGTCGGTCGGGTGATATTTACCATGTAGCATTACTATAGTTCGGGCTAGTATAATCCCCAGGGAGTCGAGATGGTGCACATGATGATGGTGTATGTTTGGAATTGTACATAATATATCAGTACAGTAACGGGCATGAGCAACGATATGAGCATGCGCGTGGATGTCTTATTGATAACAATTTACGGAGAGATGACAGGTTTGCTCATTTTCTTTATTTTGTTAATGCTGCAAAAATCAATCTCCAAACCTCTGTGTCATCTTGCGCTCTAAATCCCGATCACGGGACAACTGTTCGCTGAGACTATCACGCATATGTTTGTACGCACCGTGAGTGACGCTTATTTATGCGATAAAACGCTCACCGGCAAGACTCAGAGCGCAAGCGATTACTGTATACGGAATCCTATGCGCGCACATACGGCGTCGCGGAGTGGCGCTCGGCAACTAGTATTCAAGTTAATAATATACGGCACCATTAATTTAACCCCAACCACATAAATGGGGTAATCTTGTGATATAATTTAGAGTGATTAGAGCTTTTTTCCAGAAGTTTTTTTTTCCGGGAGTGTTTTCACCGAAGACGTTCACGTGGCTTTAATAGTTAACAACACATCTCTCTAAAAATATTTAAACGATCAAATAACATCTCCGTCTCCACCGTAGATAGCCACGACGTAGGCTCTCATTTTCTAAGAAAGTAAAAAAAAAAAGGGAAGAAATTCAACACGCGCTGTCTCCTTTAAAACGATCAGGGATGGATTTGCACAGAAACTGCCTGGATTTACTATTGTTGGCGTCTTCATCTATACATGCATGCATTTCAGGTTGCTTTTATATACATAGGTAATATATTCATAATCAGACGTACGTATGGCAGGATTAAGTGTGATTTCATGATCAACGGAGACTTTGTAGAATCCTAACATATATCTCGTTTCAGATGAGTCGGTCACGATTTTCTTCGTACTCTATTACGAGGCGTGTTCAGTGACAACTTTTCACTCTCTCCACCTGCTCTCGAGTTTCCCGCCACTAAACCCTTACGGAGCCGGTTCAGCTAATCTACGATATATACTCCGCAAAAAAAGAAACTGGACACTTGTACGAGACCAAATATTTCGTATTCATTAACGATAAAATATTTGATATTGTATATCCCGCCACTAAACCCTTACGGAGCCGGTTCAGCTAATCTGCGATATATATACTATAGTTATGTACCATGTTAAGGTATACCTGCTATATTTCCGGCCTATTAAAGGGACTTATATAGTAACATTGTCAAAATCCTCAAAACTTACGTGGAAATCTATAGTGGTTCTTTCATACCTTATCATATTCCGATTAATAATGAAAGCACGGGCGTACAGGTTCCGGTTTTTCAAATTTCCATTTCGTTCAAAAGATATTTACGATTGAAGTGTTCAGATATGAAATTGTCTACGGGAGAACTTCATGCCGTGTACAAAGTAAGTATAAAGTTAAGTGAATATCACTTTGCATTTTTGCTCGTAACTTAGCCAAATAACATCAAATTAACGTGAAATTTATTAATCACTCATCACATTGTGCACCTGCCAACAAAGTTACTAGATCCCTTTAACGTTCTACAATTTCAACTTAAATCGCTTGGAGCTTTCACACCTTTCTTGTAACTTGCTGCTTGACTTATGGTAACAGGATAATGAAATGGGTTTTTTTCAAATGTCTCCATATCATGGCTATATTCAAGATGAAAATAAAAGCGTCTATAGACGGTTCCCGACCGTAGTAAAGAGGATACTCAATCGTCCATAGTATCCGAATTCGGATACTTCACGCGAACGATCGGGATAAAATTAGTCGTTGGTTTCTTTGTTTTTCACTATTAAACTTGATTTCTTTTATATGAAATTCTTACATATCATCCTCAAGAATCTAACAATGAAATTGGTATAATATGATTAAAATCTCAAACCCTACCCTTTTGGGGAAATATAAAGTTAATGGATCACTTTAGAATGTTGATTCTACCTTTACATACATTATTATTGGCGTCACATTGTGTTATTCTTCATAATGCAGCAGACAACCCTTTTGTAGTTCTAACTCCAGAAGAACCCCGTTCAAAGAGTAATATGTTATCCAATGTTCAATATTTGCGCCCAAACACTTTTAGTTAATTATTATTACAATGACATAATGAACTATACTTCGTAATTCCATCGCCTCTCCGGTCGGAATACAAAAGCTTTTATGTAAATTCATAAATAATGATGATATTATGTTACGAAGAATGTAATTAAGGTTCACTAATGAATAGGTCCAATTTAATGAAAGTGCTTTTTAACGGGACACACCGTATAACATGTAGCGGTGCTATTGCAGCATTAATATATTAGTGAGTTCGTAACCTTGGATCCCCAAAGCAATGCCGCAGTATAGTTCATTACTTTTGTACTGTCATTTGTTTTATTGGACATAATCTTCAACACGCCTGCGGTATAATTACTGGGCGACTATTTATCATTAAACAACGTGCGTATTTAATATATCGTTTTCCACGGATACCGAGTCATTAATTATTGTAAATCAAGTGAATCCGAATTCGTACGAATTGGTTAACTATGCATAATGTAGAAACGCCAACATTTTTTTTTTTTTTTTTTTTTTTGGGTGGGGGGGGGGGGGGGATTGGTAGGGGTGAGGAGGAGGGAGAAGGGGGGGGGGCAAAGCACAATCTGGTACATCCTAATTGTAAGCAAAGTTAATCAAATGAATGAAAGTGGTTGTTATAGTATTGTGACATACAATGGCAGTCGGAGTCATACTTCTATGCAAAAAATATAATTTAAAAACAGAAAAATACATTTCTGTGAATCATGACTTGATTGTTAGTTACTCCCTGAAACACATCCAAATAAAAAAACTATTTTAAGCAATTTTAAGAACATTTAAGTGTATTTATGAATATATGACACAATATATATCATTAAAACATAAATGCATTTACGTGAATCAAAACTTGATATTAAATGATTTCCTTATTATTGCTGCAACCAACAGACACACCAATAAACCCTATTTTAAGCAATTTTAATACAAAATTAAAGTGGAGTTATAAACTATGACAAAATATATATCATTAAAACATAAATACATTTTCGTGAATCATAACTTGATATTAAATGATTTCCCTATATTACACAATACAGATTGCTGCAACCAACAGACACACCATACACCCTAATTTAAGCAATTTTAATAAATTAAAAAATGGAGTTATAAGTATATGACAGAGTATCATAATCATTTAAACATAAATACATTTCCGTGAATCATAACTTGATATTAAATGATTTCCTTATATTACTCATCAACATTGTTACAACCAGTAGAAACAAAAATCGTTGTAGAATAAAATATCGTAATCAACCATGCACAATGCCTGGAATTATCATCGATATAAAAATAGGAATAATGGACACACAGAAGACAGGCATACGTGTTTTTTCACGAGTTTATAGAAATGTGCGGGTATATTTTGGAAGCGAATAGCGTTTTATAGTTCGAGAATGTTCGTTAAACTTGTATATCACATGAAATGTAATGTAATGCAACATAAATACTCACGTGCACTTTCTTAGAAACTATGTACATATCTTAATTAACCCATTTATGATCCGATCCTAAATTATCGGTGTATGGATATTAACATTGTCAAAATCCACACAACTTTAAACTCAGAACTATAATACTATGATGGATTTGTGTTACCAATAGAAGCGTGGAATAGGTTTGGGTTGTTCGCATGTCCCTCTCATTAAAAAGATATTTGCGATAAAAGTGTTCGGATTTTTAATTATCCACTGGAAAGTTATAACAGTGTACAAAGTCAGTGCAATGAGTGTGCGAATATCGCTTCACAGTTTCGCTCATTGCTTTAAGCCATAATATAACATCCTTTTAACGTTACATTTTCACACATTAACTTGCTTTAAAAGTGGACACCTCAGCATGTTAGCGAGAAACCTATAATACGACTGCAGTTCTGGCCGTATTTCTTTCTATTTCATATCATGATCATAAACATGTTATATAAACACCAACAAATACCATTTTCACAAAGTAATTTTTGAAAATGAAACCAAATGTGCTTCCCCCGACACACACACACACACACACACGCACACACACACACACACACACACACACACACACACACACACACACACACACACACACACACACACACACACACACACACACACACACACACACACACACACACACACGCACACACACACACACACACACACACACACACACTCACCTTGTATAGTATATCATTGTGCGTATCAAAACATACTAGAAGAACACAATAATATAAAGAAGATCAAACTTATACAATTCGTACTGATCTGTTGATACAATGGGGAATGGAGATGGAAATTGGGGGAGGGAGGGGGGGGGGGGGAGTATGATGATGGGGAGGAAGTGAAGGGGAACTTCATACCTATTTCATAAACACTCACAGACACGTTTAATTAAGTTTCCTGTGAACGTATAAAAGCAAACAAGTCATGCGTTGTATATTTATATCAACATTGGGTCAAAACAAGGACACTGCTTCTGATGATATCGATCTTACTAGGTATACCATCATCAGAATTCGGTCGACATATTTTCTTGTTCGTACACGTGCTCTGTATAGTCTGGAATATATTGACTTTATCGAAGTATTGGGGTAGACGCAGGGAAATCGTGCTTAACAATAAATATTATCTCTAAACTAGTTACATACCGATAATTTGCTCCGAAAAAAAGGCGACAAAGTCTCCTCGGCAAAGTCTCCGCGGTTAGAAACGCTCCGACGACAAATTTACCGTGCTAAATAGCTCTATCGACAACATATTGGACAATTATTGCTCTGGACACAAAACTTAAGTCCTACAAGTGCTTCAGTGACAATTGCTACGCCGGCAAATGAATCAAATTGTTGGCTGAGATTTTTTTACCGGAGCAATTGTCGCATACAATATTGCCGGAGTATAGCATTTGGCGCCGGGCAACTATTTTGTTTTGTTTTGTCGTTTTTTTTCTCTCGGAGTTTGATGTCATGATATCAATTTTTAGCTACAATCCACTTCATTCCAAATTAAATAGAAATTGAAAGTAATGAAGATAATTTAATGGGAAGTGAAGCGGACAGTATGAATATAAATATTATTGTGCGTGTGACTTTTATACATGATACCAATAACGTGCTTGATCCGTTTAGGAAGAAAAAAAAGTAACCTACCTACGCTCACGTTTATATTAACCGTGTTACTTGAAGGGTGTGAATAAACAGCTAACGGTTATTGACGAACATCCATACATCAGGGTCAACAATGTACAGACATGACAGAGTCGACGTGTGAACTCAATTAACTTTAAACCAGGGCAACGACAGGTTTTTTTTTGGGGGGGGGGGGGGTGGGGGGGGGGGGGGGGTAGTGTTGCAGCTGGGTTTTTATACAATCAAATCATAGAGGAAAATTCTTTGAAAACATAAAGCAATAACTTGGCCCCGTTGCAGAAAGAGATACAATCGATTGTAAGTTATAATTAATTGTAAGTCAGAAAATTTTCGAGTTTCAACCAATTGCTGACTCCCTACAATCACGCAATCATTTACATGTTAGCAAATAAAGTGCGGTATCTCTTTATTGAGAGTCGCTAATATCAAAGACTCTCTGCAATTTAACAGACCAATTGTAACATCCTCGTGAACGGATGCGCTGTGACCTGCTTTCGACTCATTGGTGATGGTCGCGACGTCAATTACACGTTAGTGGCATAAGGGCGTTTTTTTCTGTTTACAGAGTCTACATAATTATTAAATGCCTTCTGCAATTAAATCGACACGATGTAGCACCCTTGTAAACGTACGTATAGGTGACAAGTAGCGTGTCTGCTCGGTCGCCGACGTTCAGTGACCATTCAATAGTATTTAACCCTTCCATGAACCATTTAATAAATCAGTCATTGCATTATAATGTACAGATTAACAAGTATCCCGAATGCACCCATGGGGAAGCGAGAGGGTAAATGGAGGGAGCGTGTATCGAAAACAAGACCAACGAATCAACGAATTTAACTGTCCAACTGCCAAAGTAATGCAACACGTGAGTGAATGTGTACATGCTCGTGTGCCATTTGAAACCAGATTGTTACACATAAAATTGCTTAGAAACAAATGGGTCCACGGGGACTGGAGGTGCGTCAGAACGGTTTATGTTCGCTTGGTCTACACTCAGTTGGTCTACAACTCATTTGGTCTACAACTCATTTTGGTCTACAACCTGATGCCTTTAACTTCAATTTCCCCAACTCCAAACACGATCCCTAACCCAAAACCTAACCCTAACCCTAATCCACACCCTAACCCTAATTATGATCATAAGCCCCTGAATTTATAAATGTTTCTAATAGACTAAATGGGAGTAGACCAAATGGCAGTGGACCAATCGGCAAGTGTTCCGGTCACATATTATAATGAGCATTGCCGTAAGAGCCACGTACAACAAATTTAGAAACGATTATGGCACAATAAATACCCCTAATACGCTTGCCTCGTCAAACTTGATCTTTTGCTTGACAAGCTCTTGCTTGTGCTTAAAGCATTTGCTTATAAGCAATTGCTTGTTTTTATGCATACGGCCCATTGTAGTGAATCCAATATCTGTGGCGTTGCGCTCTAAATCCCAATCACGGGAAAACTGTTCGAATCAGGCATATCGAAAAGACTCAGAGCGCATATCGAAAAGGCATATCGAAAAGACTCAGAGCGCAAGATATTACTGTATACAGGAGCCTATGCCTGCACGCACGGCGTCGCGCCTGTCCACTGTAATTATAGTCAATGGGCCGTATGCATAAAAACAAGAAATTGCTTATAAGCAAATGCTTTAAGCACAAGCAAGAGCTTGTCAAGCAAAAGATCAAGTTCAAGCAATTGCTTAAATTCGTATGCACAAGCCTTTGCTTGTGCTCAAACCTTTTGCTTGCACTGCCAAGCAATTGCTTACGTGTTGGACAAAGGATCGTTACGGTTGTGCGAACATCGCACTGCAGGGCAACAACGCTTCGTGCCCGACCTGGCAGCAGTATTTTTTATTACGCAAATAGGGGGGAAACAGCGCGGAGCATCAGGGGGGTTTCTGTGCAGATCGATGGACAAAAATTGCCGTAAAAATTCTAAAATAACAGGAATTTGATCACAACATAACCTCTGGAATATGGAGCTTGAAAGCATCCTGAAACGGTACGAAAAATTGATCCTTAAACGCGAATGCCCTGAGTAAGCAAGAGCTCAAGCTGGTCTGGATGTGCTTGAAAAAACACAAGCAATTGCTTATCAAGACAAGTAAAAGGTTCGTTTTATGCATACGGTTTTAAGCAATTGCTTGTTTGGTAAGCATTTGCTTACGAGCAGTAAGCAATTGCTTGTGCTTGTAAGCAAATGCTTTTGCTTGCAAGCAATTGCTTGTTTTTATGCATACCGATTCAAGCAAAAGGCTAGCACAAGCAATTGCTTGTTTTTATGCATACGGCCCAATATCTCGGTCACAAGTTTGTGCCTGTTTCGGTGATGCTTCCTGAATAGTGTATTTAACGAGGTGCTAGATAATGGTACCACGTGACATCCTTGTTTTGCACGTAGTGAACAAAGCATCTTCGCAAAAGATAAAGGGGGTACATTTCGGTGGCTTAGAAAGAAAGGGGAGCTAAGTCACTGTTTTGTACTTCAGATGTAATAATGTGTACAGATTGAAAACCATGTAGCAGACAATGTAGATATCTGTAATATTGTGCGAAATGTTCCCAACAATATAATATCATTTTTATCTGCAATTTCCGCATGATGTGCAGGAGGCTCCGACCCACAGGATGGTATAAGTATGCGTAACTCAAGTTAGTCAAAAGTCGACTTAACACCCTTCTCACTCTTAAAGGGGTAGTATAGTTTTGGTAAGGCTGAACTTTAGTAACCAAACCTGGACAGTAACATTATAAACTAATAGTTATAACTCCACCATGCTCGAAAGGTATACAAAATTACTAAGTAAAAAGCCCGTTATCATTCAAAAAGAGCCATTAAAACACAAGAGGGCGCTTTCTAAAAAGGCATTGGTTTCAACCATTTTTCATACAAAACTATGCATGTGATGTTTTATTGAAACAATGATTAAATAGAGAGATCATCAACAACTATTTAAAAATTGCTTTGGAAATTTTTTGTAAAAGTGCAAGCATTTTTTTTATTTTTTGAAAAAAACATATAATTATTTGGGCCCCAAATAATTATAAGATCAGATATATTTATTGATATTTCAGCCGTTTCTGTGTCGATTATGACCAAATAAAGTTTATTCTGCCATTAAAATTGCATGTTCTCTCAAATTCGACACTCAGTTTTTCATTACTCTAATCCAGACACAGATAAACTACAACAAACAACCAAATTTGCGGTATTCCATGGTTTTAATTTCGAAAAGCATGTCCGAAATTTCAACAATAAATTGAAACAAAAGTACAATTACATCACGCACTCATTAGCGTTTAACATATTAAGTCAAATAAAGTATGATTCTAACTTAGAACACTTAAATTATTTACATGAATTATCAAGTGTTTATTAAGAGCTACCACCTGAGAAAACGGGGGGCCCGGGCCATCATAAATTTATAAACTAAAATATTTCTAGCATGACACTGGCCGCTATTAAACTCTCATATCCTCCACCCAAAGGCGGGAAAATAAAAGGTGAATACATGTGCTCCCACCAGCAACATATGTACTGCAAAATAATTCAACGAACATGAATTATAACAGACTAGGCGTATACGTCGCAAAAAAGGGGTTAGGGTGCAAGGTCAATCGCTGGCGGGACACATGACCTTGGCAGACGAGCGTATAGCCAACAGAACATTAATGAACAACATTTGAGAGGAGCGGGATTGCATGCGTATTATATATCAATCATAATTTCAATTAAACCCCTTATTCTCAAGTGGCACAAAAGCTTAACGAAATAACAATTTCGTGCGTGTATTATTTTAAAATTAACAAAAACATAATTTGTGTTGTGGCAAAAAAATGCCAATTTCGCCTGGCAGGGGCGAAAAATCCTATTCCAAAAACACCTTGTTTAAAGAAAAGAATATTATCTTATTCCAAATCAACAAATAATGTAAGGTGAAAGAAAAAGGACCAAAATTCCCCTGCGACCCACGCGCGGCGTGCGATCAAGCAAGCTTCAGGCAATATAAATCCAACAAATTATCTCATCACCCCATAGTTTGTGGTGGTTGGGGTTGGTGGTGGATATTTTTTCTCTAATCAACATAGATCGACATGCTTTCCGAACAAACAACCGTGAACGAATGAATCTACAAAAATCTCCTAAACTTCTCCACACGCTATACCGGCCATATTTATCAAACAAACATGTTTTGCCCAAATCAGTATCCAGGCAAAACGAGGTTCAATAACAAACAGAGATATAATTTCTAAATAAAAGTCAATACCATCCCAGAGAGGCAGGAAGCGGTATAGGGTTTCCAAACATCCATCTCAAGTTGAGGGGGATCGGCTGATAAGCCACTAAATTGTTATTCATAGTCTAATTGAACTTTGCAATGCTAGTCTATTGTTCAGACTGTAAAGCGAATTATTTTATCACTAGCGAGCGAACCAAATCAAATCCCCCTTAATCCTCCCTAATGTGGTTTTCAATTTTCCTCCCGGCCGGTAAGCGGGCTAAATTCCCCCTAAATTCTTGGTTCTGGAGTTAGAGTAACGTAACTTAACACCTGTCATGTCTTGTCGCGTTAAGTTTGATTACTCTAATCCAGACACAGATAAACTACAACAAACAACCAAATTTGCGGTATTCCATGGTTTTAATTTCGAAAAGCATGTCCGAAATTTCAACAATAAATTGAAACAAAAGTACAATTACATCACGCACTCATTAGCGTTTAACATATTAAGTCAAATAAAGTATGATTCTAACTTAGAACACTTAAATTATTTACATGAATTATCAAGTGTTTATTAAGAGCTACCACCTGAGAAAACGGGGGGCCCGGGCCATCATAAATTTATAAACTAAAATATTTCTAGCATGACACTGGCCGCTATTAAACTCTCATATCCTCCACCCAAAGGCGGGAAAATAAAAGGTGAATACATGTGCTCCCACCAGCAACATATGTACTGCAAAATAATTCAACGAACATGAATTATAACAGACTAGGCGTATACGTCGCAAAAAAGGGGTTAGGGTGCAAGGTCAATCGCTGGCGGGACACATGACCTTGGCAGACGAGCGTATAGCCAACAGAACATTAATGAACAACATTTGAGAGGAGCGGGATTGCATGCGTATTATATATCAATCATAATTTCAATTAAACCCCTTATTCTCAAGTGGCACAAAAGCTTAACGAAATAACAATTTCGTGCGTGTATTATTTTAAAATTAACAAAAACATAATTTGTGTTGTGGCAAAAAATGCCAATTTAGCCAAACGGAAAGGCGAGACCGCCATTCCGCCGCCACAAAACAAAAGTGTTACTACCTGATAGTCCGTTGCCACCTGCACATCAGGAAATTAATGACCAGTTTATAATGGCTACCTATCGAATAACTCAAGCCAAATTGGCGTCTGAAGCGGGCCAAATATTATGGATTGTACTGGTATAAACCATGCGACTCTCACGAAATATAACGAAATATAATAATGAGTTCGTTGTGAGACAGTAATCGTCTCACGTGTTTGCTAAGTGTCCAAGTCCGAGCCGCCGGACATAATCCCCCGAGCAGACACGCGAATCCCTCGAGCCCTCAGCCCCGACCGAGCGATATTACCTGCAACGACACATAAACAAAAAACGAAACCCAGGCAAGCGTCTGATCCAAATAATGATGGGTGGGGTGGGGGGGGGGGGGGGGGGGGGGAGGGTAGTATTTGATGGTAAACTGGGTTACTGACGGTGTGCATCATTACATACATAAGCACATGTGAATACTAAATAAAATATTAAATTCCCTAGATAAGACCCAACAAAATTTAAATACTAAAATAAAATTCAAAAACAACCCTAGGCGGGACTGCAACTGGCGAAGTGTCAACTTTTCGCATGTGAGCGCTTCTTGAAGCTACGATTGCAACTAAGCACATGTGAATACTAATAATAATATTTATCTCCAATACAAATACCGAGGAGCTCAAAATCCGCCGGATGGACTATCTTTTCTAGCTTTATAGGGGTTGGAGCCAACTCCCTATTAATTTGTACCATTTCCGCCGGCGCGCTTACCGGCATCCAACTTGCATGTACTGGCACCGTGTGAAATGGCTCCACATCGCGCGCACTTGTGGGGGTACTGGCAGCTGAAGCGGTACACCCACCTCCGTTAAAGGCGAAGCAGTGCAGCGCTGTCTTATCGCCGCGGTAGCTATTGGCATGTGTACCCGGGTACCTCGGCCCTGCTGGGCCCCTAGCTCCGCGTGCCGCTGGCCGCTCGTAATTAGCCCGAAAGGGCTGCATATAATCTAGCGAAGTGGCTGCAGTGGGACTGACGGCGGCGACTGTCAACCACAACTCCGTATCAATAACGGCCCATGACCGATGTGGTTGCCGCGCTTGCCGCAGGCGAAATTGAACGTCGTACGACCTCCAATTAAACCCCCCAAACCGAGTTATGGACCTGATGATATCCATGTATTTTAGCAGCTCCCTAGCGCGCGTCGGGTGACGCTCCAACAAGATGGATGCATAAATCATGAACGCCGAAGTCCATTTCTCGATCTCTTCAATCTGCGGAATTTTATTCTGCGGTCGCAGCAGCAAAGATCCCCCGGTTGGAGCCAAGCTGAATGTGGGGGAATCATCACCCCGCCCAGCATCTTTCCTGACAGGTATCCCCAGTTCAACATATTCCCCCCGCCAAATTTTCTCCTTAGTATTGCCCGCTACATCCGCCCCTAACTCATCGCACACGCAGCTCATTGCTGGTGTGTAACGGCCACCCGCCTCGCCTCCTACGCCGCAAAGCGCGGTATCTACATGGGCAGCTGCAGACGGGGTCGTGTCCGCCGACAATAATGGGAAGGAAGGGGGAGGTACCACCATATCATGCTCAATATTGATACTGGAAGGTATGATAGGCCATGACAACTCACCGGGAATGACTGGCTGTGTATCTTTGGCCGTTGGTCCAGGATCCAGTCCAGCGGGCAACTCTGACGTATCGACATTCTGTCGGCGTGGTCGAGTAGGACGTCGAGAGGCTGACCGAGATGACGTCGTGGCGCTAGCCGGCGCACCTCTCCTCGAGCTCGTCTTCTGTCTGGCCTTTGGCATCTTGTAGCGCGTAGGGGTGACGAAATAATGTTTTACGGGGCCAGAAAGACCGACGAAATTGCCGCTATGATCTGGCAATAATATAAATCGTTATCACACAACTCGGGACGGTTGCAGCTATAGTCAAAGTTCAATTTATATAATATGCCAATATGTGTATGAAACCGTGATCAACCTCCCTCCAAGCGTAATTGAAACAAATCCCGTCACACGCGAACCCTATCGTCGAAGCAAGCATACGACTATTATAAAGTTGCATCCAATTCAAAGAAGAATAGGATTTACTGTCACTGAAACTGCAATTAAAAACTAACATTCAGCAACGAAGTCCATTGTAGATATTTTTTCTCTAATCAACATAGATCGACATGCTTTCCGAACAAACAACCGTGAAAGAATGAATCTACAAAAATCTCCTAAACTTCTCCACACGCTATACCGGCCATATTTATCAAACAAACATGTTTTGCCCAAATCAGTATCCAGGCAAAACGAGGTTCAATAACAAACAGAGATATAATTTCTAAATAAAAGTCAATACCATCCCAGAGAGGCAGGAAGCGGTATAGGGTTTCCAAACATCCATCTCAAGTTGAGGGGGATCGGCTGATAAGCCACTAAATTGTTATTCATAGTCTAATTGAACTTTGCAATGCTAGTCTATTGTTCAGACTGTAAAGCGAATTATTTTATCACTAGCGAGCGAACCAAATCAAATCCCCCTTAATCCTCCCTAATGTGGTTTTCAATTTTCCTCCCGGCCGGTAAGCGGGCTAAATTCCCCCTAAATTCTTGGTTCTGGAGTTAGAGTAACGTAACTTAACACCTGTCATGTCTTGTCGCGTTAAGTTTGATTAATACGAATACAACACGTTATCAGGGAACTGTTCGAGTTCTGATTATTTGTTTAAGGATTTTGACAATGTTACTAGATCCCTTTAATAGCAAGCTTTCGTTTCAGGACGGTAGCCTAAGACATAGGCGTAGGGGAACGTTTGTCTCAGGGGGGGGGGGGGGGGGGGGGGGGGAGCCTGAAGTATTTTGCCCGGAATAATTTTCTTTCCCGACTTTTCAACTGACAAGAAAAAAATAACAATTAAAGGTACTCGCCTTTTTTATGCCTGAACATGATAATTATGTTTTTGATGGCTTAGTCCGAAAATAACATGATTTAGCCCGAATATGAGACGGGTTTGCCCGAAAATAAGATGACTTTGCCCAAATGTAACATGGTTTTTCCCGAATTTCAGGTGAATTTTGCCTGAATATGGCCGTTTTCAAAACTCTATGGGGCTGCAGCCCCCAACCCCCCCCCCCCCCGCCTCCTACGCCTATGGCCATATAAGTTGGGGAGTTCACACAATCAAGACCGTCCTTTCACATAGCTCCCATCCTCATTTGCACCTATTTCGTGTACAAAAATAGCGAGCTACCGCTTAGTGATGGTTGACAAACAGGACAGAGATGCGCGCGAAAAATCAATCTGCGCTTTAATACATATCTGTTGATAAATGTGAAAATATTAACATTCTTATAATGTCGAAAAGAGAAAAGGGTAAGAAGGAAGACCAATAAGATTAATCTAGTTATCCCCACCACCAGTGACCAGTGTCATTTCACTCACTAAATATTTTAACATATTTAACAATTTCTAGATGACGGATCTGACGTGAACGTGTACGTGGTCGACACCGGTATCTGGTCCACTCATGACGACTTCGGTAGCCGAGCCACCATCTTCTACGATGCCACGGGAGGATCTGTAAGTATTACAGCTGGCTGGGAATCGTACATCAGATGCGCAAGTCCATCTTGCGAACGCCTTGCGTTCGGCCGCGTAATGCATAATGGCGCGGTGTTATGTGTAGTGACAGCGTCGGTGTTATGACATAGTGACCATGGTGACAGCGTCTTTGGTAGAGCGCAGATACAAGCCTTGTTCAAATGGCGATCCGCGACATAGCAACACCACTCATGACATTCCAATATTGTAACTATGCTGACATTATATGCAAACAGTGACAATGGGTTGATTAAAAATCAATGTGTATTTCTGTGATCTGATATAATGTCCATTGTCCACTGGTGTTTGGAAGTTCCATGTTAAATGAATGTCATTTTGCCGAGTCATGAGCAAAGCAAAATGCTATTTTGATAACTCATTGCCATACGTTTTTACAAAGTTAATGTGCACCCGAGCTTGTTTTCGATGAAATAAAAATATATCTCAATAACAAACTCTGCTCAATAAAGCTGGTTTCTTACTTCTATTAGTCATGTAGTAGACAGAAAACAACAAGAAAGAACCACTGCATGGAGATAACTATTATGAAGTTTGGTCGATTCAAAAGTTACATTTTATAGCACTACTTTTACAACATTGATGTTATAAATACATTTTAATCCAAATTTGGCGATCTACTTTTGATGTGAAACTAGTGAGCAGTGTGCAACCAGCAAAGGTTCCACACCCTACTAAAACACACTTTACAACTATCTTCTGCTTCAATATATTTAACACCCATGCAGTCAGTGCAGTCAGATACATGAGGTGTGCCCTCCAAATAATTTGCGAGCCTCCCCTTATCATTCTGATCACGCTACGCCACTGCAAGTAGTATATCCATCCTCTGTCAAAGTAATAATAGTTTACCGCCCTTTATCCGTTGACATCTTTTGTAAATCATATACTCTACATTTCATTAACTTTCCAGGGACTTGACTGCAACGGACATGGCACCCACTGCGCTGGAACTGTCGGAGGAACGACCTACGGAGTCGCTAAGAACGTCAATCTATTCGGCGTTCGCGTCTTGGGCTGCCTCGGATCAGGTTCTTTCTCGGGTATCGTTGATGGTAAGAAACCCCTTTTCTGCATGAGAACATCACAGAAGCAATAGATCCTATATATCTTGTTGTTTTATCATCGTAAGTTTTGTAGAACAAGTTATCAGGCCAATCTTATTTTCATTATTCCTTCATTATTCCTTCGTATAATTAGTACGCATACTTTATTAAGTCTAGTCTATATTACGATAGTATATTGAGTAAGCCAGATGGGTGCGGTTCGTTATTCCGAAGGTTCGTTATTCCGAACACGCACATTTCGTATACCTGAGGGTTCGTTAATCCGAAAATGAAATAGGGTTCGTTAATCCGATCATTTGTTGCATTATTCCGAAGGTTCGTTATTCCGAAGGTTCGCTATTCCTAAAATGAAATCAGGTTCGTTATTCCGAAGGTTCGTTAGTCCGAAGGTTCGGTTATTCCGAAGTTTCGTTATTCCGAAGGTCCGTTATTCCGAGGGTTCGTTATTCCGAGGGTTTGTTATTCCGAAGGTTCGCTATTCCTAAAATGAAATCGGGTTCGTTAATCCGAAAATGAAATCGGGTTTGTTATAATACTATAATTTCAGATTGGCGTAGCCATGCGAAGGAAGGAAGGGAGGGAGGGAGGGGGAGGGCTTGCTTAATACAGGTTCTGTATTAAATTAAGAGAAAATAGAACTATAATTTCAGATTAACATAGCCACGTGGGAAAGAGGATGGGGGGGGGGGGGGGGGGGAGGGGGCTTGCTTAATCAAATAAAAAGATTAACAAAAACTTAAATGTTTGATTGGTCTGGCCAAGGGAGGGAAAGGGGGAGGGGCATGCTTAATGCAGGCTCCAAATTAAATAAACACAACAAAATGAATATAGTATTATAACAAACCCGATTTCATGTTAGTATATTATCTAGTCCGATTTTATTTTCGGATTAACGAACCCTATTTTATATATTTTCGGACTAACGAACCTTCGGAATAAAGAACCTTCGGAATAATGAACCCGATTTTATTTTCGGATAAACGAACCTTCGAAATAACGAACCCGATTTCATTTTAGGAATAGCGAACCTTCGGAATAACGAACCCTCGGAATAACGAACCTTCGGAATAACAAACCTTCGGAATAACGAACCTTCGGAATAACAAACTTTCGGAATAACGAACCTTCGGAATAACGAACCTTCGGAATGACCGAACCTTCGGAATAACGAACCTTCGGAATAACAACATGTAACCTGACCAGATCAGGGTAGCATTCTGTTCTATGATGAATCCTTTTTGGGGATCGGGGACATATTGGCGAAGGCAGTCGTTTATACCTGGCGCTGCACTCATCAATTATTTTTGACAAGCCATAAACAAATCTCCCTTACATGTTTCGTTATCACGGTTACAGGAATGAACTACATCGCCACCTACGGAAGCAAGCCCGCGGTCGTGTCTATGTCCCTCGGCGGCGGTGGTTCGGCCCTCATCGATGCCGCCGTCCGCACCCTGTACCGCCAAGGCTTCGTCGTCTCGGTCGCTGCCGGAAATAGCGACGACGACGCGTGCAACTATTCTCCCGCCCGATCAGGATACGTAAGGAGTGGTTCCACATTCACTTATTTGCTCTGTAAGATCAAATACAGGTCCTTTCCCGTGCCAATCTCCGATTCTGTAGCCCGAGGCTACACAGTTATGTAGTGTAAGTCAAGTCACAGGAGCGGGTAAGTCCTCTGGTAACTGATGTGGGTTGAACTTTCCATTCTCCGTTCTAGAAGTTGTCTCGTTTTCAAAACATACGTAACAAATGCATTTTATAAACACTGACATTGGATAAAAATGAAAACCAAATAACAAGAGTGCTTTTGGAAAGAAGAGGCTTAATAACAGTATCCAGTGACAGTTTGAGCAAAGTAAACAAAATCATATACGGGTTTGAATCCCATTTATCAAAAATCGTAAGTATGTTAAGCAGTGTTGATTAACATGTTATTTGGCTCACCATATTACAGGCTGTGACAGTCGGGGCCACGGATACCTCCGATGCCCGTGCCTACTTCTCCTGCTACGGCTCCTGCGTGGACATCTGGGCTCCCGGTCTGGACATCACCTCCACCTGGATCGGCTCCGACACCGCCACCAACACCATCAGCGGGACCTCCATGGCTTGTCCCCACGTGTCTGGTAGGAATCAATCTCAGTTAATAAGACCGTCTTAACTGTCATGTGACCGTGACTGATCTACCGACGTACGGGTGGCGTTTGTTCCGACCGTCTTAACTCTCGCGTCTTTGCCATTATACTTCCAACCTTGTCCGTTAGTATGAAATCAAAGACGTGACAGTTAAGACGGTAACTAACTAAGACCCTTTCATGAAACGGGCCCAATGTCTCTAATCTAGTTGTCTGTCCACAGGCAGGTTTAAAACCCCTCAAGATCACCTTTTTTTTCCTAAGTGATTTTTCTTTAAAATGTATGCATTTCAAATGCTTTCCCAAATATCTTCCTTCATCGGGGATTTTCTAAAGATCGTGACAATTTTGTTGTTAGCACTCCGCTTCCACAATATCGTTCTTATCAAGGAGAGTGGCGTGATCAGAATAAAAGCTATTCATATGTTGTCAAACCATATTCGCAAATTAAATCTTCCCCTTTTCCTCGCATCTCTTCCCCGACCCCAATGCAGGTGTGGCCGCACTGATGCTAAACGCAAACCCAAGCGCTTCCCCTGCCTCCATCAGCGGCTCTCTGCTCAACAACGCCTCCGCGGACAAGGTGTCCGACACCGGTCTGCTGTCACCGAACCTCCTCCTCTACACCAACTAAATATTAACCCGTTGACTACAATATATTTCAAATATATGATGCATAATATACTAGATACCTGTAGAGAATGGGTTCAATATAAATCAACGCGGACTGAGCCACCTTGTCTCATTCCAAGTGACTTTAATCCAAGCAAGCAATATACTGCGGGTATACCAGTGAACCATCCACATGATCAAGATCTCGACCGCTGCTTGATCCCCGTTTTAATACGCCTCCGCACTCCGCAGGCAGTGAGCTTGGTCTTGGTGACGCCCTCCTCCCACACCCCTGCTTACACGACTCAACCAGCGGTCTCTGTCTCGGTTCCGTCTCGGTTCTCCGTTTTTGTAAATCACACACCCCCCTTGAAAAATCCTGGCTATACGGGTCCGAAATGAATACAACCTGACGAGAGTTGTGTCCCCTTGACACTTACTGCACATGATCGCCTGAGTGTAGATCGTGGTGTTGTAATAATCGTTTTCTCTGTCAACCGTAATAGCCTATTTTGTTGATTATGTGTGTCTACAATCATTTAATTTTTACTCGAGGTGCTCACGAAAAAAACATTGCCTTCGCGAATAAAGTTTGTAACATTGAGAGTGACACCTGCTCTATACACACACCATTACATTGGTGTAATAATGGATGTTCATTGTAAAAGAATTTATGGTACTATACATGCTTAATAAAGATCGATATTCATTTTCAAACCATCCATTTGATTTCATGTGATGTTCTCCTGTATTCGTCGTTTTTAAATTTTAAATTTAATGTATTTTAGAAAACGGTATGATTGATGTGGGTTAACTTTCACATACAACTACAAACTAACAATATACACACACATACATGCAAACATACATACATACATACATACATACATACATGGATGCAGACGCACGGACGCACAAACATACATGCACATGACATACACTCTATGCATACACTGCTTTTAGTTCGAACTTTCTTAATTTTCTTTGGGAAAAATGTTCTGGTAAAGTTTTGGTCAAACAGAATTTAAGTAACCAAAACCTGCACCATTACATTACAAACTAATAGTTATAACTCCACCATGCTCGAAAGGAATACAAAATTACAAGTGACTAAATAAAAAGCCAGTTGTTGTTCAAAAAGAGCCGTTAAAACTCAAGAGGGCGCTCTCTAAAAACTCATCGGTTTCAACCATTTTAGATAAAATATTGTGCATGTGGTGTTTTGTTGAAATAGTGATTAGATAAGAGGTTTTTTGATAGTTGATTATCTCTCTTTTGTAAATTTTTAAAAAGAGGAAGCATTTAAAAAAAAAAATTAACGGCTGGTTCAAAATTATCGAATAAATGTGGGGCCCCACAATTATTACAAAATGTTTTGAATATTTCAGCCACTGAACCGATTTTGATCTAATAAAGTTTATTCTGTCATTAAAATTGTATGCTCTTTCGAATTTGTATAGCGCCCGCCAGTGACCGCTTAAAAGTAGTCTCGAGACCGGCTAAAATTTGAAAAGGGGGGGTTCAAACCCCCTAAAACAGCCATTTTTTGGACAAAGGGGGAGGGGGGGGGGGGTTGAACCCCCCCTGGGTACGCCTATGGCGCCCTCTATACCAAAACTCAATTATCCATTTAATTGTGAATCATTATGTACACCGACCATGTTGGCTTAGCGCTTAGAGTGTCTGCCTCATGCATGGGAGGTCCCGGGTTCGAACCATGACCGGGGTCATACCAAAGACTTTAATAATTGTACCTTCAGCCTTCTAGACAGGTGCTCGACATTTATAGAATGGAGAAGGGAACGTTAAACATGTGATGTTACCAGAGGACTATAGCCTCCCTGTAACTTTCACTACATATAGTAGACGTGTGGCCTAGGGATAATGAATCGGCGCCTAATGTACCAAAGTTGGCACTTCAACTTTTTGTTAACGTACAGTATATTATAGGAATATTACTGCCAATGGCTGAATCAAACTAGTATGTTGCCCTTTAACATGTTTACAGTTGATAATTGAATGTGTATCCAGGTCAAATTTACTCGAAATTTAATTACACTGAAAGGAGGTTTCAACTCAATTTTACCTGTCCCGACAGGTAAAAATTGCTTGTTAGACCGCCTTTCAATACGGACTTTTCGCAAACCTGAGGACGACGAATAGTGGGGTGGTTAATGGGTCCTTAACTGCATTTTGGGGTAAGATTGTTTTACTTGGCATACATAGTTCTTGGATCAAAAGAAGAAAATTCGTTCAAAGAGACGCTCTGTATCTATGCAAATTAGGCCTAATTTCCATAATTGAATATGATCTCTCAAAAATATCAATAAAAACACCACTTTTATAGATATCCCATATCCCAAGTAAGACAATTGTACCCCAAACTGCAGTGAACACCATATTTGTGGCCCCTACTAGAAGATATGACGTCATTTAGGAGAGAAAATACGTCACTTACGTTCTCTCTCGTCGTCTGGCCAATCTGAGCACTGATTCATGCCCGATTTCAGGTTCGTCGGAAAATCCAGTACGACTTCTTCAGAATGACGTAATCAGAGAATTATCAACATGTATGTGTGTGTGTTTTATACGTGTGTATGTCTATGTGTGGTGGATTATGTAACTGTGGTACATGCGTGTGTGTTTGAATGTGTGCGTTTGTGGATGTGTGTACGTGTGCGTGTTTGTTTGAGTGCGAGTGCGTGCGTGCGTGCGTGCGTGCGTGCGTGCGTGTGTGCGTGCGTGTGTGTGTGTGTGTTTGTACTTTTGTGTGGGTGTTTATGTTGTTGTGTGTATGTGGGTGTTTGTGCATGTACGTGTGTGTGTTTGTGCGTGAAGGTTGGAATGCGAGTGCCTGCGTGAGTGTGTGTGTATATGCGTATGTGAAAGGGTGTGGGTTTTTGTTTGAGTGCTCGCGTGGATGAGTGTGCGTGCGTGTGTTTGTGTGGATGTGCGTGTGTGCGTTCGTGTGTTTGTGTAGGTTTGTGCTGGGTATGTGTATGCGTCTGTGTGGGAGTTTTATTAATGTTGTGTTTGTGTGTATACGTGTGTGAATTAAAGGGTTTGTGTTTGTGTGTGCGGGGTGTTTGTGTGAATTTGTGTGCGTGCGTGCGGGAGTGGATGTTTGTGCGTGTGTGTAAACGTGTGTGTAAGTGTGTGTGTGTGTTTGGGTGATTTAATGTGTGTATGTGTGTGTGTCTGTGTTGGAGTTTGAATAATTCAGTGGTCGTGTGTTTGCGCATGTGTATGTGTGAAAGTGTAAGGTGTGTGTGAGTGTTGTCATGATTGTGTGTGGAAGGGAACGACGACATTGTGAACGCGCGTTAACTAAAAACGAAAATGGTTCAAAGGCAGCGAACAGGTAGTGAACAGCACGGGTTGACTACATCCAATAGACCGCTTCTGTGATGTATGCAAATAATATGCGTATGACGTATAGACTCCCCGTTGGCAAGCTTAACAATAGTAATAAGGTCCGGCAAGATAAGTATGCCGGAGCTTACCGGACCTAGTTACTATTGTTAAACAGTGCCAACGTGGAGTATTACGTCATACGCATATTATTTGCTTATACAGGGTGGCCCAGAAATAACGGAACGGGGTACTTTCTATTATAAAGAAACATACAGACTAGGTTCACTGGATAGATAATCTTTTAAAAAGAACTTTGATATCAACAACAGTAATGTTTTTGTTTGGGTGTTCGGAATAACGAATTTCTTTAAAAAAGATTATCTATCCAGTGAACATATTATCACAATGGCAAATACCCCGTTCCGTTATTTCTGGGCCACCCTGAAACGGTCGTTTTAGGACGGGAAACTCGTTCTCGTCCACACTAGCGAAAAGACCCTAATGACTACCAGAGTAGCGCCCGTTGACTACAATTTTAATCAAAATCAATCATATTGTCAACAATATAGGCCCTGTGTCCCGATAACGAGTATAAAACACACAAGAAAATCAGTAAAATATGTGAATAAAAATAAATTTATTAGTACAGTATCAAGACTTGTGCCTGCAAATATACATCTAAAATATAGTGTAAATTGAAAGACTTTATCTAGCTACAGAAACAAATATAATAATGTTCTGCTATGTTAAACAGGAAATACAACACAAAACTGATATTTAAACAATTCAAAAGGTATATAATATGTATAACAAAATAATTATGAAAAATTAATCTTGAAGTTCATAGTTATGTCAAATACGACCGTTGGGGTAGTCATAATTCATGGGGGAGGGGTTGTTAGTCTTCACTCTAACACTTGTCATTATAGTCGCCCTGATGAGACCACCACAGATACCCTTTGTCTATTCCTCGCGTTTGAGCATTTCCTGCAGACGGGTCATCAGCTCGGCAGTCCTGGATTGGAGTGATTCAACCTCGCGCTCAGAAGAGACTGCACGGGAGAAAAAAAAGGAGTAACAATAACAAATATATTATTATTATTATTATTATAATTGTTTTCTTTTCAAAGTTGTATTTTAGACTAAAATGACTGAAAGAGCGGTATGACTATACAGGGTGGCCCCCCAAAACGGAACGGGCCACTTCCCAAAATATAGTAATAACATTATTATGTCCACCGGATAGAGTGTCTGTTGCAATAAAAAGCGATACCTAGAACAGTCATTTCGGGGTTATAGTTTTTGTTTTAGGTCGCTGTGAGTGACACCATGTCAGGTTCCCATTTTTGTCAATTTTTACCAAGCCAGTGCCTGATAAATCGGACTTACTGCCCGTCATAGTATCGAACAGCTATGCCCATTCTCTCGGCACACAGCTGAATGTACACTAACAATGGCGCGCGTATTGCTTGTTGTTCGATGCTATGACGGGCAGTAAGTGCGATTTATCAGACACCGACTTGGTACAAATTGACAAAAATGAGAACCTGACAGTCATGATGTTACTCACAGCGCCCTAAAACAAAAACTACATGACCAAATGACTGTTCTTGGTACCCTTTTCACTGGAAAAGGCGTCTTATCAGATGGACATCATTTTGTTACTATATCTTGGGAAGTGCCCCGTTCCGTTTTTAGGGCCACCCTGTATAGTCATACCGCTCTTTCAGTCATTTTAGTCATTACAAATAATATATTATAACAAATTTTGATGTAGGCAAGCATGCTGGCTGTCACGTACGTACGGATTCAGGCTTCAGCTGTAATAAGGTGCACTGAAACCAACTGTAACAATTAGGTTTAGAGATGGCGGTAAAGATTTAATAACCTCCAATTGATTTACATGACAGTTAATATTATGGTCTTAGCTGAGAGCCTTTCATTAAAACGGGCCCATGGGCCCTAGCTGGCTGGTCTTATGCCTGGAAAACTCACCGGCAACACAGCTACCGGAAGTGTCGATCTTGAAGTTGACATTGTCATCACACACGCACTTCCAGCCACCAAAGCGGTTCTCGGAGCACTGGCCGTTCCCGTTGCAGCTGTTGGTGTCCGCTTCGCATCGCATTTGACTATCACGGAGGGACATGTCCAGCTGGGCCATCTCGCGTTTGCTCTGGGCTGGAGATTACAATGAGGATTATTATGGTTTACTATAGTTGAAAAAAGGTGATTTCAATGTAGACTATCCGAAATTGGGGACAGTGGGATAATAGAAACAAATGATACTCCCTCGATTTGTTGTTAATCTCTAGGCGCTCAAAGTATTTGTCTTATATCAATCGTATTATTCTCCTTATTAATATTATCATCATCATTATTACATTTGTATTATCAATATTATTATTATTATCATTATTGATTATTATTCATGATGGTTCATTATCATTCCATCATTATTAATTATTATACATTATTATCATACATTATGTCTCATCATATTCATGAATATTTATTGTTATTTATTCTATATCTGGAAAACCGGATCATCATGATCATTCTAATCTTTTACCACATTATACATGTATACAATTGTTATTTTGGGTGTTGGTTCTATTAAGGCTACCGCACACTACACGATCCGAGTCCGATCCGACGAACAACTCAGTATCTGAACTAAAGCATGCATGCGCGCGTATTACATGGATGAAGTATTGTTCAGATACTGAATCGTTCGTCGGATCGGTTCGGATCGTGTAGTGTGCGGTGGGCTTTAAAAAATACAAAATAAATTAACACTTACCGACGCAGCTACCCTGGACATCATTGACGTAGCCAGTGTCACACACGCACACGTAGCTGCTATGTCGGCTCGGCCGGCACACACCGTTGCCATTGCAATCGTTGGTGTCGGCTTGACAACGCCCAATTACTTCGCGCGTTTCCAGCTCCTCGTCCGATCTCGCTTGATTTACACCTGTAATAATAATAATAATTGTCCGTTTTATATAGCGCTTTAATTATGGATTGGGATTGAACATGGCTTTTCAAACAATTTCCATGGAATTTTAGATCATTGCTACACCCCCACAGGCACAGCTCTAAAACGCATTATTGCTCGTGCCAAAATCCAACTCATAATAGTCTGCATATTTTAGTTTCACTTATTTAGAGCAATTTCATTATAATTTTCGGTGCTTATTATACACTCTTTTAAAAATTTTATATAGCTACATTGGACAAATATAGCTACATTATTTGTTATCATTAGACAGGAGCAGATAGCGGCAGAAGGCTACATGTTTAAATACATATTATTAGGAAAAAGTACACCACCCATTGCTCCTAGCCTCGTCTTCCACAGACCACTGAACACGCCGATTTATTAAATACATATATATATTATGAGCGTGCCTCAATAGGCCACGTGAACCACAGATCGACTTTAGGTACAGGTCTCATAGGCCCGAAATCTCATCGGTGGCTCAACTTTAGTACGGGCTAAAAAGAAAGAATTTATAAGCAACCGGTTAAACCGTTTCACACCTGTGAACTTTCACTAGCACATTGATTGTAGTCATGTGCAACCGGAGATATTCAAATGATTCCTCTGGTTTTACTTCAGGACAATGCGACACTTGAAATTCCTGCCATAGTATAATCGGTCACTGGTAATACAATGTCCTGGATGATCCAGGACGCAATATTACTGGTGACCGACTAAACTATGGAATTTCAAGGGACTGCTTGTCCCAATGTCTATAGGCAGAACTAGGAGGGATTGTTTGGATAATGAAAAGAAACAATTACAATATATCCGTTGTTACATGACTACTATCAATGGGCTAGTGAAAGTTGTCAGGTATGAAATGGTTGAACTGCATGGTTGCTGGTCATTTCTTTCTTTTAAGCCCGGACTAAAGTTGAGCCACTGATGACAGTTCGGGCCATAGTGTATTAACCCTCGAACTCACCCAAATCCTATAAAACCATGAATATTCATGACTTGCGCTTGACCTATACACCACTGCTAATAGCCCGGTCACATATCAACGGATTGCGTAAACGGACGTCAAACGGAGAGCTAAATTTTCCATCCGTTCGTCTCCGTTCGTATGCGTTTCTTGTCCGTTCCTTGTCCGGTGATGTACGTTGTTCTATGTTTTGTACATAAAGCAATGGAGACGATAATCACCGGATAATTTAATTTCGCAAATTTTCTATTCGTTGGGCATTCGTTTCCGCTATCCGTTGATATCTGACCGGGCCATTATGAATAATAGCGGCACCTGTACTTACTGTAGCACGAGGAATCGGATCCACCAACCCTGGCGCCGGCATTACACTTGCAGTAGTAACCTCCCCAATGGCCCTGTACACAATTTCCCAGGCTGTTGCATTTGACTGTAGCCCTCATGCAGGCACCATAGGTGTCTCGGCTCTCCATCTGCAGGTCCGCTGCACAGAAAAGAACATTAACGATAATGATAATGATAATAAATAATGTTAATAATAATAATGTTATTAATTATTATAATGTTAATAATAATAATAATAATAATAATAATGTTAATAATGTTAATAATAATAATAATAAATAACAATGACATTACTGATAATAATATAATAATGATTATAATATTGTTTTACTTCAGACGAACACCACTCTTCCAGCATGCCCTGAAATAATAATATTATTATTACCCTACTCGGTTCTATAATGTTCTTCCTTACGAGCGCCTGACTAGGAGGCTTTGGAAAGACCCGGCCGGGGTTAATCTGTTAATGAGAAGTATGAATATTTTGTTTTGTGAAGAAGAGGAATTAGGAAAAAGAGGCCGTTCGTGATTCAAAAGAACCAACACCCCAAAATATAATATTCTTATAATAAAATGAACATGCACAACAGAGATTCACTTGGTTTGCCGGACCACTCTCAGACATGATTCTAAACAGGCTGTCATTTGATTCGAGCTTTTAGTTGGTGGGTTAAATGGATAGTACCTAAAGAGGGCGTCGCACAAAATAATTTGTTTGTAAGGTAAATGAAAAGCCGAGTGTCAACTTTGAAAGAGTATAATATATACAATTTTAGTGACAGAATAAACTTGATTTGATCAAATCGGTTCAGAGACGGCTGAAATATCCATAATATAGCCATTAGCAATTATTGTGGAGTCCTACAATAAATCAATAATTTTGAACCAGTCGAAAAAAAATGATTACACTTGTCAAAAATTTACAAAAGATGTTTTTAAATAGCTGTTGATGATCTCTCTATTTAATCATTATTTCACAAATCATCACATGCCAATTCTTTAGAATTAAAATTTTGAATTTTTAGAGAGCGCCATCTTGAGTTTTAAGGACTCTTTTAGAATGATAACAGGCTTTTTACTTAGTCGTTTTTAATTTGTTATATACCTTCCGAGTATGGTGGAGTTATCCATATTAGTTTGTAATGTAATCGTGCAGGTTTTGGTTACTAAAATTCAGTTTGACCACAACTGTACTCTCTATACCAAAACTCAACTTTCCCTTTAAGAGCTGGACGATTGCCTTCTTGGTCAGAAATGTATGGCTTTCCCGACATTGTTACTCTAGGACCACAATTACCCACGGTAATGAATAGCTGTGACGCCAAACTTCGGTACTCTATATTATAGCCTACACATAATCGCGAAATATACATTGGAAATATTTCAAGGCCCCGTTGCAGAAAGAGATGCAATCGACTGTTAAGTTGCAATTTGTTGTAAGTCAGATCATGTGACTTATAATGCGCAAATTTAATTGCATTTAAAATACGCAAGTTTTTAACTGGTACTATTAATTGTAACTTACAATCAAGTGCACCTCTGTCTGCACCGGGGCCATGGTAAGGTATATGATTGAAGACCGAAAACTATATTATAAGGGTCCTTTAATTAACTTACCATCGTTTGCAAGCAGCTCCCGTAGTGCCTCAGTTAATTGTTCTGTGTAACGAAATACAAAATAAAATAACGCCTTCAGTATATTGGAAGATAGAAGCATCGAGGTTTGATTCAATTCAATTGAAATAAATTGATTGTGCTATAAGTACAGGTATTTAATTGAACGGTTTATAAATACGATATTATTTTCTACAAACTCCTGATCCAGAACACTTCAATAACGTTATACCATGTGTAATGTTGCCATGACAACTTACAACAATGTGGTGTATAGACAATGTGTTATACTATTATTATTCTATAGTTTTAACACACACTGTCGTAGTACACTCGTGGCGAACGAATTTGGGCACAATTATCTTCAGTATACATCGTATAATCTCTCTGTGGCGCATTCTAGCCACGAGAAAACCATGCTGGCGCATCAGGCCGATCTACACCCGACCATTAAGGTATTCATGTTACTCCCGCTGGAGAGCAGCGATAAAAGTGTAATGTTTTGTCAAAGCCGACATATAAATGGAGCTTTGCTCGACAATCCGTTTAATAATACGAGGTCTCATTTTCAATTATTCATTTATTTATTTTCCGAAATCATAACAAAAATTATTACAGATTATTCACTGAAACTAAATACAATGGATTCGAAGGGATGGTCCATTCAGCGCCGTCTATGTAGACATGGCCAATCTTCCATGGGGTCCCTTTACAACAATATAATTAACAATGAATTTCAACAAATTGTTATGATTACAAAAATAAATTCGATCAACCTACAACTACGAGTGCAGACTACAATTTATACTACTAAATCAATGTTATCATTTGAAGAGGATTAAACAAAATTGGGTATAAAAGAATGCAACTTCTTATTAAATAAAAAACTATACTTGGCCAGAATTTTATTTCAATGGGAAGACTATTATATTCATGTGCACATCTACAAAGAAATGCCACATGTGCGTTTACGAAATTCTGTTTTGGGTTTTGGTAAAGACAATTTTCCGTTTGAACTATGTGAATAACTATAATAACAGAATTGAAATGATCTGCACTGTAAGCTAGGATGAATCACTGCAAGTTTGGCAATATTTAAATTATACAAGAACTTAATGCGCAAGTTAAGCTTCAAACTTATCACAAAAAACATAATTATATCAACTGTCTGAGAAAAGAGAAAGAGAGGACAAACAGAAAGAAGAAAACAAATGGTCTCACCTTCCAACTCGGCCGAGACGACGGCGAAACCGATGACGGCAATCAAGAAAAGCGACGTCAACTTCATCTTGCAAATGATATCAAAGCTGGACAGAAAGCTGGTCGGTGCAACGCGGGAAAATGAGAAGACAGAATGTGCCCTTCCCCGATCCAGTCGTCCCTTTTATACCTAGACCGGACCTATATACTCGTATCTTCTGCGTGGGTTGTGGCTAGACTTGGGCGCGGCTGGCTATTACAATATATGAGGACTGTCAGTGATGCAAGCAATAGAATAATGGCTTAGTCCCACTGGGCCTACCCCAATATTCCATTATACTTCTGACGCGAAGTCGTGATGAAAGTGCTCAGTGGTCCCCATCCAATCACGGTTCCATTCTTACCATAAGCTTTCTATGACAAGGAATGGCGGATGACAAAAGCTAGATAATCCCCACGAAGCCACAGCTCCAGAACGAGGAAGATATTAAATGCGGGGATGAGGAAAAAGAGGTGATCTTATTATACCCTGCGGCGCTTTCGGATTATAAGCTAAGGTATGCAATCTAATTATGTAACATAAATGCTAGAAAGTTTTTTTTTTTTGTCATCGGTAGCAAAATTTAATGGGAAAGAGTAATAGTTTCCCGATTTATTTTCTTCACTGAAAAGGATTTGGTTCAGCATGGCCGGAGCAAGAGCTGAATATGACTTTGTTGGTGCAGATTTTTAGTGCCTCCCTGTGATTTGATTGTGTACAGGAACCATACAGTTGGTTACGTAATTTTAACAGTAACTCCCTATCGGTAATACTATTATATTGCGTTTTGGGAATCCATATGAAATGACAGGCAGGACTAGATGATTGTAAACAACTAACACTTTCCCATGAAATGCTGCCACCGATGAAAAAAGACCTTTCTAGCATTTACCTTAGCTTATAACCAATAATAAAGGCACACGTAATTAAGGAGATTTGAAATGAAAGGATATAAACTTTTTCCCATGACATTTTGCTACCGATGAAAAATAAACTTTCTAGCATTAATTTTTCGTGACACTACAAACTAGTAGTTATAACTCCACCATGCTTAATACAAACGAAGTAAAATACATACAATTACAAACAATTACAAATTAAAAAGCCTGTTATTATTCAAAAAGAGCCATTAAAACACAAGAGGGCGTTCTCTTAAAAGGCATTGGTTTCAACCATTTTTCATACACAATTATTCATACAAAATAATGCATGTGATGTTTTGTTGAAATAATTATTAAACTACTATTTAAAAACCTCTTGAAAAGATGTAAGCATTTTGTTTAATTTAAAAAAAAGAATCATCGAATAAATCTGGGCCCCAGATTTATTCCGATCGGATATATTTATTGATATTTCAGCCGTTTCTGAACCGATTTTGATCAAAGTTTATTCTGCCATTAAAATTGTATGCTCTTTCAAATTCTACACTCAGTTTTCAGTATCTCTATACCTTTCGTGCATGGTGGAGTTATAACTACTAGTTTGTAGTGTTATTGTGCAGGTTTTGGTTACTAAAGCTCAGCCTTACCAAACTGTACTACCCCTTTAACAGTTCATACTGCTCGGTGCAAATGTGGTGTTGGTAATCATAAATAATTGCTTATTAGATTTCACGTAAAGCCCTCCGCACACAGAGCCGACTCGACCCGATCCGACTGGTTTTCAGTCAGGCTAGAGTCGGTTTCGCTCAGTCGTAGCCGATCCAACATGTTGAATCGGCCTCGAACGATCTCCGACTGTCACTTGACCGGCAAAACAGGAGTCCTGAGGCAACGTATACTGAGCTGAACCGACTGAAAACCAGTCGGATCGGGTCGAGTCGGCTGTATGTGTGCGGAGGGCTTAAAGTTGTTTGATGTATGCTACGATACGGAATTTAACTTTACAGGGATCTAGTAACTTTGTAGACATGTGCACAAACTACCAAAGTATTGGTTAAATGTATATTTATGTGATCCGGTATGTCCACTGAGACTGAGAGCTGTGTGAAAATTGTATGATTAATGAATGTAACATGGCCAAAAAAATGAACAAAAATACGAAGTGATAGTTGCTAAATCATTGCATTATACATTTATATATACTTCGCACAAAAAGTTCCGCAATCGAGGTTTGCGCATTACTAACTTTTCTATTAGGTTATTACCATTCATAAATTTGGTATCATTAAAAAGCGTGAATTCTCCACTTTATATTGATACAACATTTGCTATGAGTATTTTATCATGGAATATGCATTGCATCCAAATGTAGGGCAAAGTCAAAAGTGAAATGTTGCAAAATGCACTAATTTTGTCAACAAAGGGCCTTCCTTTTGTTTGAAGATTAAAACGTGGCTTAAATGCCTATTACGTTATTACATTCATAGATTTGGTATCATTGGAAAGCGTGAATCCTCCTCTTTACATTGATATAACATTTGCTATGGATATTTTATCATGGAATGTGCATTACATCCTAATGTAGGGCAAAGTAAAAAATGAAATGTTGCAAAATGCACTGATTTTGTCAACAGTGTGCCTTCCTTTTGTTTGAAGGTTAAAACGTGGCTTGAATGCATGACCACCTCACTCCCATTCAAGCCAAGGAAGGCACACTGTTGACAAAATCAGTGCATTTTGCAACATTTCACTTTTGACTTTGCCCTACATTTGGATGCAATGCACATTCGATGATATAATATTCATACAAATGTTATATCAATATAAAGGGGAGAATTCACGCTTTCCAATGATACCAAATTTATGAATGGTAATAGCGTAATAGAAAAGTTATTAATGCGCAAACCTCGATTGCGGAACTTTTTGTGCAAAGTATAGTTGAAATTCACCAACGAAATTTTTCAAATCAGCGGAACGCTTCAATTAAAAATACCTTTAGAACAAAGGATACCTTCATAAAATCGAAACCTGTTCCATGTTTCTAATACGTTTCTAATAGGTGTGTGAAAACCGCTTTAGATCCAAATAGATCCCTTTAAAGTGAAACCAGTAAAGTGTCTAATTCCACGAAAATTACTTGGAGCTTCCACATTTCTCTTCTACCGTGTTGTTTGGTTTATGGTAAGAGAAGAATAAAATAGGGTTAGATTTTTTTAAATAACCCTTTAGTATGACGATATCTATAATAATTGATAATCATTCAGCTCAAGTGCGTTAATGAACGGTCATAAACCTCATACACGTTATACAGTAACTCGTTGTAAAAGCTGACGCAAATTTTTGCTTTTTTAACCAGGAAAGCAATGTTCTTTTTCATGAAACTTTCACACATCATTCGGACTTATCTTACAATGATTTTGGTATAGGATTGAAGTCTCAAATGTAATTTTGGGCAATATCTGACACTTTACAAGTGCACCTTTAATATAGGATTTCTCGGTCAATTCCGTAAGTTGGCCACACGAATTAATTTTGTGTGCATTCAATTTCGCCAATGTTGTCACCGCAGCTGTATTTTGTAGTTCAAATTCGTTTTTTAGAATTTTAATTCATATAACGATCATTCGAAAACATTTTGTTTGCATTCGATTTAAAACGTGTTTCTATTTCGTAAAATTGCCATTCAATTTAAAGCAATAAAATTCGTGATTACGTTATACCGCCTTCCGTGAATTCCGTTGGCGAAATTGAATGCTAATAGCGTGCTTTTTAAATTGAAGTGCTAAATCACTCGAGCGGAGAGCTAAAAAATAGAATGAAGGAAATACAATTTTGAACGACAGTTTTAAGCCTTCAGCTTAATTTCGCGAATTTGAATGAACCGCTTATCAATACGAATGAACAATTTACGAAATTGGCCGAGAAACATTTACAAATTACAGCAAATGCTGAATTTTGGTGTTGTTTTGTAGATATGAACCAGTATTATCTATTGGTAAAGACATTAGGAATACTAGAACAATGTTTGTTGTGCTTTTATTTGTAAATACTATGGTAACTTTTTATTCAACGAAGCCACTTTTTCGACTTTGCCCCCCTTTAAAGGGACTTAATAACATTGTCCAAATCCTCAAAATCCAATTGGAATTCTAGCGGTTACCCCATCGTATTAACGATAAAAACATGGGACAGGTTTCGGTTTTAAAAATGTCCTTTTCGTTAAAAAGATATTTACGATTGAAGTGTTCAGATGTTAAATTATCCACTGGACCGCGAAAACCGTGTACAAAGTGAGTGCAATGAGTTAGTGAATATCACTTTCGCCATTTTTGCTCATTACTCGGCCATATAACGTCCATTTAACTTGAAATTTTCAAACAACACCCAATGCGCCTTTGTAAAGCAGTTTTGCATAACTGAACAGGCCTACCCTGCAGTATAAAATAAATAAAACAAATAAATCAATCAATAAATAAAGTGGACATCAAATAACAACAATATACATTGTATTAACCACTCATCAATATTGTTGCACATGTCAACAAAGACGTTACTAGATCCCTTTAAAGGGATCTAGTAACTTTGTTGACATGTGCATGCCAAAGTGATGAATGGTTGATAAAATGTGTAGTTTTGTGATCTGATATGTCAACTATGTAAATGCGTTAGCATTTCACGTTAAATGGATGGCCGAGGAATGAGCGAACATGCAAAGTGATATTCGCTAACTCAATGCACTGACTTTGTACACAGTTATAACCTTTCAGTGGATAGTTAATAATCCAAACACTTCAATCGTAAATATATTTGTAACGAAATGGAAATTCGTAAAAAACAAAACCTGTTCCATGCTTCTATTGGTAATACGAATACAACAAGGTTTGAGGGAACCACTACAGTTCTAAGTAAGTTTTGTGGCTTTTGGCAATGTACTATATAGATCCCTTTAAGAGCGAAGCTTTCTTCTTCGAATGAAAGCGATTTATCCCTTTAAGAGCGAAGCTTTCTTCTTCGAATGAAAGCGATTTACAGTAATAAGTTTCCGTCGAGCTAATTACCAGTGACCTATACAGACTGTCCCAGAAAAAACGAAACCGGGTTTCATGGCAGAAATTTTCTGTCATAATGAATAATTTCTTTGATGATATATATATGTCTGAAAAGCTCTGTGTCTCTTCTTTCATTTGATGTACAACTTATGGCACATAATTTACGCAAGACTGAATTAGAACAATGGAAAGAGGTGTTACCAAAATTCGATTTGCGCGCAGAAATTGCAAGTTTGGGTGAGGTTTTGGGGTGAGTTTTAACCGTAGTAAACGTACTTATTTTGAGAAAAGACAAACACCTCATAAAAATACATAATTTTATCTTTTATATGACACCTCATGATTAAAAAATAAATGATTTATGCCAGAGAACGAGTACAATGAAATCATGCTTGATTCCAGCCCAAATGGGTAATTTTCCTGATCTAGCCTGTTTCCCATGGTTTCCCTGATCCCCATGTTTGTGTAAATTCACTCATGCATCAAATTCCATTGTCAGGAAAGGTGAGCGACTTCTTACTCAACTTTCACTCATTTGGGCAGAAATCAGGCATGGGTTCATTGTACTCGTTCTCTGGCATAAATCATTAATTTTTTTAGCATGAGGTGTCATGTAAAAGATACAAATATTAACTTTCATGTGGTGTTTGTCCTTTTTAAAAATAAGTACGTTTACAACCCTTAAAACTCACCCAAACTTAAAATGTATGCGTGCAAATGGAATATTGGTAACACCACTTTCCATTGTTCTAATTCAGTCATGCTTGAATTATGTGCCATAAGTTGTACATCAAATGAAAGAAGAGACACAGAGCTTTTCAGACATATATATATCATCAAGGAAATTATTCATTATGACAGAAAATTTCTGCCATGAAACCCGGTTTCGTTTTATCTGAGACACGGTGTATACATAGGCGTACCCAGGGGAGGGGGGGGGGGGGGTTTAGGGTAAGGATTAGGTTACGCCGTTCATGTTTTTCTACCATTCAATCATCATTGAATTTTACCTTTTAGTTTTTAATGATATCGTACAATATACTAAAATTCAGTTTGACCAGAACTGTATATGCCTTTGAATTTTGCACATGAACTACAATTAAAACATATATATTTACATTGGCAATGAAACGGTAATTACACTGGGACCGTATACGTGTGGACTAATTTCTCTACTGGTTGTATAATGACAATAAAATACTGTAGCGGCCCTCCGTCCCAGATGTTATAGGTAGCATCCCCGAGCGGTAAGGAGCTGGACGGAGGCTACAACTTGCTTTTAATTGCTCCTCCATCGGTGATGTTGTTGGAAACCTGGCGTGGAGTTCCTTCCAAAATATATGGGATAAGTTATAGGTTCGGGGAGATAGCGTTTATATCAGTGTTTGATTGTGTATTATACTCAATATTCCATAATTTCTATTTCCAGCACTTTTACCCACACAATCACTTTCAATTCAAACACATTAAGTTCAATAAATAAATGTCCACAAATGATATTTAAGTGGAACTTGTTCTTTCCAGTATACAAAGTTTAATTAAAACAACTACTATATAAAATAAATTATAATACACGCTTCATGTTCCCTAAGACGCCACTTCTTACTGCCAAAATGTCTAAGTATCAACTTTTATACTTAGTTTATTTCTAACTGATACCAAAAATGTTTAAGTATAAATTTCTATACTCTATTTATTTCTGACTATGACCAAAATTCTCTAAGTGTCACTTTTTGGACATAACTTATTATTCAACCCAATTGAGCCTATCTGTTTGTACTAAAAATAACAGAGTCCCAAAAGCGGTTAGTAATCGACCACTGGCTTTGCATGCATACAACGGCGAGTCTTCATCAGATCGAAGTAATATTTTGTTTGTCTTAGCAGCGAGAAAAATTGTCTTTGAAGCGGGTATTGTATTTATCTTTGCAGAGAAGAAGATTTGTCTTTGGAGCGGATATTGTATTTCTCTTTGCAGAGAAGAAGTGTCTTGTAATATCGTCCGAGTCCCTCTTTGCCGTCTAATATCGTCCCATTCCCTCTGTGTCCTCTAGTATCGTCCCATTCCCTCTGTGTCTTCTAGTATCGTCCAACTTCTTCTTCGTCTTCTAGTTTCGTCCATGCAAGTCCCTCTTCGTCGTCCATGATTTCTCCTAAGTCCAGATGCTTTCCTCCTGATTTTCTTCTAAGTCCAGATCCCTTCCTGCTGATTTTCTTCAGAGTCCTCCACCGCTGGTTGTATGCATGGTCAGCCTTAGGTTTCTTATTTCTTGCCTTCTTTCCTCCCCGACGAACAGAATATTTTCGGCTCAAACATCGCATTTTATACTAAATTTAACACAGGGCTCTATGGCCAATATGGGCACCCACTAAAATTAGGAGCCACACCCCTCCTCCCTTCTAATTGGTTGGAGGTCACCCACCAAAGGCAAAATCCTCTCCCATCCCATTTCTTATTGGTCGATATTATTTTGGATCCAACGGGATTGGTTTACAACTTACAACACAATTATAATAAGGAAACTTTCCACTGGTCTCTATACAAAATTAACTCTCCCACTATCAGTTATTTCAACTTACACTGACCAATACATATGGTTTATACACAATATCAAATTACTCGACATCGAATGTCCTGATATAAACAAAAGTCACCGGAAAGAAGGGTAATAATAAAAGGAAAAAGTTGTATAAAGGTGGAGTAAGATTTAGGGAAAAAGAGACGGTCAAGTACCGAACCAGGGTTCACGAGAAGTTGGATTTGTGCGAAAGGAAAGTTAAAACAAGAACGGGGTTGCCAAAGCAAGGGTCATCTACAAAAGAAAGAGAAGAGGAGAAGGGGAGAGTTGGGCACAGAAAAGGAAGTTTGGGTGCAGGGGGAAATAATGAATAAGTTAGGTATGTCAAATATCTGATAGAGTCCAGACCAGTGGAGAGATGCCTACACTTTCAAAACGATACTATTCCTATGTCCTTCAATACTTTAAAGTTACTCTCTGCCTTTGCTTGTAACGAAATTGTGGTTCGTTACAATACCAATACCAATACCAGTTTTTGGAAAGTAGCCGAATACATCTATATTTACCAATATTGTTTAATAAGTATTTAAAAAGGGCTTGTGTGGTAAAATCCGAACCTAAGCATCGTTAAATACAGAAATATCGGAAGAAATCCAATGGCCGCCCATGAAATTTCAAAATCCACCGCCCGTTCGCACCTGTCCGCGCCGCTAGCGCTGGGCTGGAGATATCGACAAGCCGGGGACAAGCCCGTATAGCGAAGACCACGTGTATTGCACGTAGCGTATGCGCGATACCGCGTTGGCTGTACGATTTACAGTAAATCAGTTTTATAATTTTGCAAATATATCAATTAGTAGGCGGTTTCCTGGCCAACATTGTATAATCCCATATTAGTAAAATTATATTCTTTCACATGGTTGGTAATAAGAGCATTCCTTTTATTTTTGGGGGGTGGGGCGCTTCCCACTACTGTCATTCACCTTTAAAGATAACCATATATAATTAGCCGGTGTAGATGGCGGTTTAAATATTCATAAATACTGTATTAGGCTAGTTTGTGCACAACTGCACACGTACTATCATACACAAGTTTGTTTTCGCACCATGCACATGGCGTTGGCAAAATGGCAAAGCGCGTCTGCTTGACGAATGCACGTGGAGTACAAATTATTTAGGTCCAGTATATAAATATGTTATTTTACCTTCACCCGTTTAAAGTGATCTATTAACTTCATATTTTTTTCAAAAAATTGATATTTGAGGCAATCATATACCAATACCAATATCATTATGAGAATCTTGAGAATGATGAAATTGTTATTAACAAAAACAATGTTTACCTAGTGAACGAAAAAAAAAAGAAGTAAATTGATGTCTAATTTTATCTCGATCGTTCACGTGAAGTATCCGAGTTCGGATACTCTATAAGATAAAGTATCCGAATTCCGAAATTCTTGACTGCGATCGAAAGCGTCTACAGATACTTTCAAATTCAATCTGAAATATTTCCATAAAAAGGGAGAAATTTGAAGAAAAAAAATAAAAATCCATTTCATTCATCTGTAACCATAAGCCAAACAACAAGGTACAAGAGAAGTGTAAAAGCTCCAAGTGATTTTGGTTGACTTGTACAAAGTTAATGGATCACTTTAAGGGGATATCTTTTCATAGTGTTGTATCCATGTCTTTCAATATCGAGTGTTTCTATCTAATGTAATGATATACATTCGATGTATTTTCTATCCAGTACCTCTATTTTACAGCTACAAAGTTTCACAGTGTTTTATCCATGTCTTTCACTATCGATTGTTTATAAACAAATTGATGATATAGGCCTACATTCCATGTATTTTCTATCCAGTAACTGAGAAAATTACAGCAAAGTGAGAAAATTAAGGGGAATGATACCACCCTTAAAGCCAAATGCTCGTTTTGGGAAAATTATCGGAAATAACTGTATTGGCTAAACTAATTTATTAGTATTGTTGAAATAGCATAAAAAGGGGCGTGTGTGGAAAATCCGAACCTAGTATCGTTAAATGCAGAAATATCAGTTAAAACGTTTATGAAAGCCGCTGAGCCTAAATACCGTCAGTTTGGCCCGTCTACGCTGGCCACATCTATACGCTGGTTCGTGCGACACGCTCATGCGAAACCCGTGTGCCGCATTTGCCATAGGATTAGCACGCAGCGCACGAGGGTGCATATCAACATACAACCGTCGGCAATATCAATTTACAGTAAATGAGTTCTATAATTTACCAAATATATCAATTAGTAGGCGGTTTCCAGGTTTCCAGATTTGTATCATCCCGTATTGAGTAAACACATATTCTTTCACATGATTGGTAATAAGAGCGTACATTTCATTTTGTGTGTGTGGGGCGTTTCCCACTACTGGCATTTGCCTTTAAAAGTGAAATGTGTTATAGAGTTTCATGACATTATTTTTCAATAACCTAGTTCCACGTAATAGCGGGAACTATTCAAAATATAATATGAAGGCTCTCAAAGGGACAATGGACAAAACCGCATGACTATAATAAGTCTTTTCATGGAAAGTTAGTATATACATTTACATGGTTTAATTTAGTACCAGTAAGTTATGTTGGCGTAGCGTGGATTGGGGGGGGGGGGGGGGGGGGGGGGGGTTAGGGTTAGGGTTAGGGTTAGGGTTAGGGTTAGGGTTAGGGTTAGGGTTAGGGTTAGGGGGGGGTGGAGCACGCGAATTATTGTTGGCACATTCAGGATGTATTTCTTAATTATATAGGATTTATATAGAAGTATTGGGGGCCATGTTCCCCAAGCCCCCCCCCCCCCCCCTCCCCCTCTCCCGTATAGGTACGTCACGGTTTCATTATATTTGAAATAAACGCAATACTATTCCCAAAGCGAGGTGATTTGAGAATTTCGATTAAAGGTAATAGTTTTGTTGTTCAAGTTTGATGATTGTCATTGCGCGGTGCATGTGCATGGTCATAACTTATTCATTGGGTGAGCAATATAAACGGTCACAACATGTTTGAATGCTTGAGACTAACCTTGAACAGTATATACTAATAGTTAGAAGTGTGAAATACCGGTGAAATACATAAAGCTTCAAGTAATTACTTTCTTGATAAGTCAAATAATATAATTTGTTATCGGATCAAATAATAGTAATTTGTTATCGGATGACAAACAAATTGGATTATGAATGCATTCAAACATAATTTTTGTAGTGGAATTATATTGATTTTTAGAGCTCGAACGTTTCCAATCATGGGTTAATCCACTATTTCTGCTCTCTACGAAGGTGTATAAATGGGGACCCAGTGGGAGAAGAACTGTAAATACACGTCCACTGGTGAACATGACAAATCGAAAGCTCCCTAATATTACACATTTTTGAAGTGCTCTCTATGGCCCAGTCCCACTTTCACGAATCGCCTCGATTTCAAAGCCGAATCGACACGAACTTAATGTATTGACGGTTCGTGGTTAATCGGCTCTAAATAAGCCCCGCCTTCCTTGTAGACAAGACCCACCACGAAACTCTTACGACACCACCAAGTTACCGTGACGACAACGCGGCGTTTTGACAAGACACCGTCACGACCTTATCAAGAGCTAACACGAATTGAACAGGAATCATCAAGAATCGTTAAGAATAAGCTACGATGCTATCAAGATGTTGCCAAGACATCACTAAGATGTCAACAAGACCTGTGTGTCACATGGGAAAACGTCGCATTTTCGTTTCATGTGAACATGATGACTGTTATGTGCAATTATGTTTGTATGCATTTTATGTTATTGGAGGCTTTGGTAAAATTTTACTTTGAGTTGCTGTCTTTATATAATTTTAAGTTATTTTGTTCGTTTCATATTTAGAGACGAACGAACGTATTGTTCCATGTTTTCTGAGGGCTTTCACCTCAATATCATTACCGATAATTTTACCTGACAAACAATGTTGCTCGGTCTTCACCACCTACCCATCCGGGAAATGAAATAAATCTACTAAAACAATTCGATAATTGATAATTCGATAATATGGTAGATCAACAATTATTGTAGGAGTGTCGATAAGTCATTATCATTTACGTATTTATGGATTCCTTGGCATTGAACTTGGTGGCTTCTCGGTGGCATCTTGTTGGCTTCTTCATGTTCTTGGTGGCATCTTTACGGGTTCTTGAGACATCTTGACGGTTCGTGACGACAACGTGTTGGTTCTTCACCAATTTCTGACTTCACGAATCACCAAGAATACTCAAGATTCGGCAAGAACCCATTACGATATCGCTGAGATAGCGTTAAATCAAGACAATCGTCGAGAAGTGACAAGACATGTCAAGACGTCACGAAGTTGTTGAACATTTAACAAATTGTCGGGACGATTCGTGGTATCTCCCGACCGATCAAGACCGATCACGACGCACTACGAAGTGCCACAAAGTGGCTCCCGACGCCACCAAGACACCCACAAGAACTATCAAGACTTAAAAATAGATCGTCGCGATTCGTGATCAAAATCGTGAAAGTGGGACGGCCCCTAAGTCAGAGGATTTTTTTTTTTGGTCAAAACTAAGGTGCTCTCACACTTTGGCGAGTTGTATGTACGAGTTGGGGCGAGTATATAAGGGCAAGTGCACAAAGTTAGGCAAAAATTGACACTCGCCAAAACTCGAGATAATTCGTGCAAAACTCGGAACATGACTTGGGACAACTCGGGACAGCTCGGATCAACTCGGCATAACTCGGCAAACTCGCCAGAGCTCTGCTTAAACTCGCTGAGCGGTCAGAAAAATTTCAAACATGTTTGAAATGTTGACTAACTCGTTTTAACTTGCATTTAACTCCTAGTAACTCGTAATAACTCGTGTTGCGCTCGCGGTTACTCGTTATAAACTCGTAATGCACTCGTATTAACTCACATAAACTCGCCGTCTCAACAGGATGAAGTGCGCCTAAAGCAGCTCTCACACTTTGGCGAGTTGCATACGAGTTGCCACGACATAGCGTCCGCTAGCAGATCACAAGCGCTGGAGTAGATCTGCAAGAATGTCTTTTGTTCAACTTGGGAATGAATGAGAAGATGATGACACTTGTGTGAAAAGATATCCTCCCATGCATGGACACACAATAGCCCCTGAACAAAAGATGAGTAGATGTCAGGTCGCCGAAGAGCCACGCTTGTTTTGGACATGTCCAAAGCAGTCGCCGCACTGCGCCGATCTAGTCTTTTGTTCAGCGAGCTATTGTCTGTGTATTCATGGAATAATATCTATTGACGCATATGAGATAATCTTTCTATTCAGATCCTCCGTGGACAAAAAACAAATTCCAGCACTTGTGGTCAGCTATTGTCTAGGTCGTGGCAAACTCGTATATGCAACTCGCCAAAGTGTGAGAGCTGCTTAAAGCAGCTCTCACACTTTGGCGAGTTGCATACGAGTTGCCACGAAATAGCGTCCGCTAGCAGATCACAAGCGCTGGAATAGATCTGCAAGAATGTCTTTTGTTCAACTTGGGAATGAATGAGAAGATGATGACACTTGTGTGAAAAGATATCCTCCCATGCATGGACACACAATAGCCCCTAAACAAAAGATGAGCAGATGTCAGGTCGCCGAAGAGCCAGGCTTGTTTTGGACATGTCCAAAACAGTCGCCGCACTGCGCCGATCTAGTCTTTTGTTCAGCGAGCTATTGTCTGTGTATTCATGGAAGAATATCTATTGACGCATGTGAGATAATCTTTCTATTCAGATGCTCCGTGGACCAAAAAAAAAATTCCAGCACTTGTGGTCAGCTATTGTCTAGGTCGTGGCAAACTCGTATATGCAACTCGCCAAAGTGTGAGAGCTGCTTCGAGTGAGCTCGAGTGAGGTTGAGTATTATACGAGTATTGTACGAGTAAATTCGAGTATCGTACGACTTATGCCGAGTTAATGGCGAGTGTTTAAGAGTTTAGTACGAGTAGTAAGCATCTCTGGTGAGTTATCAAGAGTGCTGCAGAGGTAAACAATAGTTAAATACGAGTATGGCGAGTGACAGCGAATTGATTTGCTCATGCATTGTGAAAATGGTTATTAAATTACTTGGTTGACAAAATGGCTTATTTTGTTGTGATCGAGTAATAATAATGATTTCAATAAAAGACCGAACTGTAATTTATCAAATCCAAGATGGCTTCCGATTTTGAACATTTTAGATGGAAAATGCGCTATATAAATTCATTATCATTATTATCATTATTTTCGATCCTGGCGGATTTACATCTAGCTGTTTTCATACTTCTGACCTGTGTATTGACCAACGCAGTAGATTTAGGCATGTTGGGGGTCAATCCAGCTATAGGGGATCATCCAGGACATTGTATTGCTGATGACCGGTTATATTATTACTGAATAGCAAGCAGCCCTTTGTAAATTCCAAAGCAGAACTAGGGGGATTGACTGGATAATGAAAGAAATCAATTATAATGTCTCTGGTGGCGAATAGCAACAATCGATAGGTGCAAAGTAGTTAAACTGCATGTTACCAGTAGTCTTTGTCTTTTTAAGCCGGGTTCAAGTTGAGCCACTGATGACAATTCGGGCCATTGTCTTTTGATTTTAGGTAGGTGTCATTAAAGACTATTTTGTTAGAACAAAATTAGAACATCTCTGGTGGCGAATAGCAACACTCAATTTGAAAGTAGCTAATTTGCATATATCTGAAATAAGATCAGAGGTCAGTTTCTATCTAAGAATAGTACAATTGTAATTTTAAAAAACAATTATTATAGGGTAAGCGGGGGTAAAAAATATATTTCTGGTGCTCATTTGCATGTGTCATATAATGGCAACACCCTGAAATCCAATGCATTTTATGAATAGTATTGATTTTTAGTGGCTACAGTCTAATAAGCAATACTTACAGGTTATTATTTTTCATTCGATGTTCTAAATATGTATTAAAGATATATTAGCTAATAGTTGCCCGCTTGGCAACCTCTGGGCAATGCATAATATTTAGCATAATTAGGTTATTACCTAATATTCCCAGAAATCATGTAAACTCGTGTTTACTATCGTCTTATCGTTTATAATATTCGAGTAATACAATTTTCCAAGTTTTGGGGGCAACACAATCAATTTATTCAAGATGGCCGCCTTTGCCTTTTTAAAGAAGGGAATGCTATTTGCCCCTTTGACCGCATTTATTTTTTATAAAAGTATATTTTTTTTACTCTATAAGCAACCAACTAAAATGTGATTCAAGTATTTTAGATGCTAATTCCAATAATTTAAAATAAAAAATAATCATTTCGATCTGATATAACAAACAGAATTAGCTTGTGTATCATAACATGTGTAATATGGGGAGCAGCCATCTTGGATTTTATTGATATAAATGGCTTCTTTGGCCATGTAATACGAGAAACTGCGAGCTTCTTCACGTTTTTGCTTCATTCGTCAAAATGTGCATCATGTTCAAAATAGTCCGGGATAAATCATTTTAATTGCTTACCCAATGTAACTGTAATAATATAATGTAGTTACTATGTTTATCGTTGCTTTTTATGATATGGAGTTAGAACATAATTATTCTTCTGGTGTAACTTTAAAAAGTGTCACCCTTGATGATGTGTCATGTAATAATAATTAATTAATTTAAAGTACATGGCGAAGATGTGTTATTTTATTAGTTGACTTATTAATTCATTCTTATTTTGGGTTGATGAAAGGTTAGATACGTGACTGACATAAATACATGTTGATTTTAATATCGAGGCTTGTTTTTATTGTAATATACTAATGTAGTCTTTAGAAATTGTGTTGTATTATTTTTAAATATCACCGAGTTGACACTCCCTTCAACTCGCCCTAACTCGTAACTACAACTCGCCAAAGTGTGAGAGCACCTTTATAAGTGAAATGAGGAGGCGATGACTTGATTTTGAAAGGACACGGTTGTTAGTTGCCCTGTTTCTGTGTGTCATGACAAAATTATACGAGACAATAATTAATTAGCTCTCATCGAAATGCGCATTATTCATACGTTTTGTGTGTTTTCTACGAATTTTAAACGAAGCCGGCGGGGTGGAAGATGAAGGTGAGAGCGAACGTATAATGTCGTGGATGTTGTTTATCCCATAATAGTATCAGTTTGATTATTATTATTATAGCTATCATTATGATTGACTTATTTTCTACTTAAAGGGATCTAGTAACTTTGTTGAGATGTACCAAAACTTGCATAAGATTGATACAATGTTTATTTATGCGATCAAATATTTCCACTGTGTGATGTGTGAAAATTCCATAGTAATTATGAGCAAAAATGCAAAGTGATATTCACTAACTCATTGCACTGACTTTGCATAAGTTATAACTGCCCAGTAGATAATTATAAATATGAAGACTGCGATCATACATATCTTTATTAGAGAAGAGAAATTTAGAAAAACAAAAGCTGTTCCATGCTTATATATGTATTGGTCATATGAATGCAATGGGGCTTGTGAGGATCGCTAGAGTTCCAAGTATTAAAGGGTACCACCACCCCAACATAATATTCTTATCATAGAAAGGTTACATCTTTAGTATTCAATTCCATCAACAAGTTCACAAAAATATGTTTTCAGAAAAAAAGTATCTATTGGAAAACGCACCACCATTCTAAAGCATGCGTTCATGCGGTCTGAATTGCGAAGACTAATGTGTGCAGAGCGAACGAATCGCCCGAGATTCTATTGCCTACAAACGTACGCGTGAATAGCATTGGCGCACTCGCAAATGTTTGGCCCGTACGGAACCAGGAAATAGTAGTGGTTCCGTAAGTGGTGGAAATTAATTGCTTTGTTTATGAATTACACAACCCTTTGCAAAATGTTGGGTATCTATTTGATAGCACAAAACGGTACCAAAACATATAATAATGTGTTGTTCTTTGCCTGGTGGTCCCCTTTAAGTTTTTAGGATTTGGACAATGTTTTCTAGATCCCTTTAAGCCGTCTATACCCATGATACCATCGCAGGGATGTATATGATGGCTTCTGTTTCACAACGGTTTGCCGTTGTGATGGTGATTATGATTATGAGTATGATGTATATATACATGATAGACGTAATATATCGATAGGTGTTCAGTTTATTTTTTTGGTATACTCTTATTTATCCAGGTTAGTCAATTATTTAGTCAATCCTTATATGAATACCATGTATTTTTATGCAACATTTGAGGCTGAGATATTCAGCATCGTAAACACCTTTCGGAATAATACAGCCTCTGGAATTGATGATTGTAGTCCTCGTATTATTAAATGTATAATTAAAGAAATTAGTAAACCATTATGCTACATGTATATATTTAATTTAACCTTATCAGCAGGAATCTTTCCGGATAAACTGAAAATTGCTCGGGTAACTCCTGTGTTTAAGAGTGGTGATAAATGTGAATTGTCAAATTACCGACCTATCTCAGTCCTCCCTTGTTTCTCTAAGATTTTGGAAAAGATTGTTTACAATCGTACTGTTAAGTTCCTTGATCGGAATAGTATCTTGGGTAGCTATCAATATGGTTTTCGTAATAAGTATTCAACATCCATGGCCCTGACTGACATTGTAAACAAGATTGTTGATACGTTTGAGGAAAATTCTTTTCTTATTGGTATCTTTGTTGATTTGTCAAAGGCATTTGACACAATAAATCAAGATATTAAGTTAACTAAATTAAAACACTATGGAATTCGAGGACTAGCACACAGTTGGTATAATAGCTACCTCTCCAATCGTTATCAATGTACAAAATATAAAAACTGTATGTCAGAATCTAAGAAAATAGTCTGTGGGGTTCCACAGGGGTCTCTGTTAGGACCACTGTTATTTATATTGTACATAAATGATATTGTAAATGTGTCAAATACCCCTTTATACATATTATATGCTGATGACACAAACATAATTTGTTCAATGGTAAAGATTTAGCTTCTCTGCAAGACCAAGTAAATGATAATCTCTCTAAGCTGTGTACGTGGTTCCCGCAAATGTAATTACATGGTTTTTAGTAATCGAAATAACTTATATGACACTGACTCTGTTATAGTTAAATTAAATAATGTGGAGATTCCTAGGGTTGAAAAAACAAAATTTCTTGGTGTAATTATTGATTCGAAGTTAACATGGAAATTCCATATTCAAGAGTTGGAGAAAAAGATATCAAAGAACATTGGTATTATATCTAGATTAAGCTATATAACCAGTTGACGTATTATGGATGTTGTACTCCACACTTGTCTTGCCCTATTTGTCTTATTGTAACTTAGTGTGGGGAAGTACTTTTCAGTCTAGCCTAATAAAACTGGTTGCAAAGCAAAATAAAATAGTACGAATCATATCGGGAGCAAACCCGAGATCAAAAGCCGGCGTACTATATTCAAGGTTAAAGTTGCTCACTTTGAAAAATATTACCACTTACCAGCAGTTTATTTTTAGTTATCAATGTATAAACAAATGTATGCCTGTCCAGTTTGTTCAGTTGTTCGATACAAATCACAGCTTGTATAATTACAATACACGCTCCTCATCATTAATACATTTGCCCAGACCCAGAACTTTGTCAAGCCAACATAATATTCGTTTTGTAGGCCCCAAAAAATGGAATAATTTATCTAGTGATATAAGAAATGCACCATCTTTGAATTGTTTTACGATAAGACTAAAGACAAATTTATAATCCTGTTTATAGTTTAGTGAGGGTTTTTAGTTTTTGATTAATTTTAGTGTAAACAAATTCTCTCTATATAAGATGATTAGATTAATTAACCGTTATTATTATTGATGTACGCATTGTATTGTTGCCTTGTTGTCTTTTTCTTGTGTTTTTCTTTTGTCTTGATGTGCCTGTCCTTCTTTCCTCCTGTTTCCTTCTGGCTGCTTAGCCTTTGTTCTGACTGATCAGTCGCGGCAGTCGCGGCGACGTCTCCGCCGGTGAGATACGCACTTAAGCGCCATGGGGGTGTTTTACAAACGTCCTATAAAGTTGAACTTAACTCTAAGTTTGACTTAAAAAGTATGGAAAGCCACTGTTTTGTTTTATTGTTGTAAAAGTCTTTTTTCAAAGGCATAAAATGTTGATTCAAATAATTGATATTTTCTCTTATCAAGGAAATGTGATGTTCTTGATGCAACACTTATGAAAAAAATGTTCTTCTTAAAATATATATATTGTATTTCAAGGCTACAAATGGGGTCCAACTTAGAGTTAAGTTCAACTTGGGATCTTTGTGAACACCCCCTGGTCATTTGGTAGGATACAGTTCAGACGCGCACAATTATCTTGTACACATTATCAACTCCCCGGGGAGCATACTAGCCGCGGGCACCATATAAGTGCACCAAGCTGATTAATAATGTCCCAGTCACAAGTCATATACCTGTAAAGCCTTCCCGTAAGAGGCACGCATTGGAATTTGTATGGAATGTAATTAAACGGGGCTATACGGTGGCAATTTCGTGGCTAATCCGTGGCAATACGTGGGGATGGGTGCCAATACGTGGCGGTACACGGTTTTCGTGCCACATTATACGGGATAGGAAGGAAGAGCAACGATTGCAAAATATTCAAAACTCTGCCACGACATAATTATAGCTATTGATATCCGCTCTGCCTTGCCGCGAGAACACACAGTTCTGCCACATATTATCCAGTTTCGCCACGTATTGCCGCGAAATTGCCACCGAATAGCCCCGTTTTATTGCATTATAGTCAATATACGTACGTGACTCTTACGGAAAGGATTTTTATGTGACTTATGGTTTATGTGACTTGGGCCCCGTTGCAGAAAGAGATACAATCGATTGTAAGTTACTTACATTTAATTGTAAGTCAGATCATGTGTTCTAAATGCGCAAATATGATTGGTTGAAACGCGCAAATTTTCTGACTTACAATCAATTGAAACTTAGACCCCGTTTACAGTGAAAAAAGGCCGGGCCGAGACGCGTCTCGGCCCGGCCTTTTTTTCACTGTAAACGCTCAAAAGGCCAAATGCGGGGCCAAAAGTGGCCGCGCATTTGGCCCCGCTCTGGAGGTAGTCTCGGCCGCGGCCGAGACGCGCCTCGGCCCCGCTTTTTCTCACTGTAAACGCACGCAGGGCCAAATGCGGTACCAAATTGGGAAAACAATTCATTGCAAATAACGCGCCTTTGTTCTGTGACCCCGGCACGCCCACAAAATAATGGTTTGTTTACATGCAGAGCGCCACTACGACAAGATATTGAAAGGGCGGCCGGGCCGAGACCCCCACTGTAAACGCACCAAAATTGGGGGGCCGAGTACCGCAATTTAAGCAGGGCCGAGACGCGTCTCGGCCCGGCCCTGCACTGTAAACGGGGTCTTACACTCGATTGTATCTCTTTCTGCAAAGGGGCCTGGGATATACAAAGGCTATTCAACTCTATATGCAGGCTTTTCCCAATAATTTGAAAACAACTATAAAATTAAGGGTCGCAGTTACAGAAATACGTAGACAGTGTGGTATTTCTACGAATGTGTTATTTGTATAGATATATAAAGTTCATATTAGTACAGTCTCGAATATAACTCGACGCCCGCAACTGTAATTCGAATGGCTATGAATATATACCTTGGATATTATATACTTTGGATGGGCTTATAAAGTTTGACAATCTTATTTTCTATACATACAAGGGTAGACTGTTCCATTTATCTATTACTCTCTGTGAAAAAGAACAGCTTTAAGTTGACATGTTTCTTCTGCAGTTTATACTGATGACCCCGAGTTCTGTTTCCGGATGAGATATCAAACAACTTTGATATGTTGCTATTTCAGCCGTTTCTGAATGGACTTTGATATAACAAATTATAAAAAAAACTTTGTGCTCTCGCCATTCTAATCATGCTAATATTTAGTGTTACGTCGCAACAAATTCTTTGAACCTCACTCTTCACCAAAAATCTACTATCCATTTTCACTACAGACATATGGGTAGTGAAAATGGATAGTAGATTAGAGTATATATTTATATATTCGCCAATCATAATCATTAAGATGTGATGAATCCAAGTCACTTGTTTTGAGAAAGTCTCCAGTCAGGGACGAAAGCTCGTCGGTCAATGATTTAAGGTTAGTTGAAGTTGTAAATTGTGTATATATATTTATAGTATCTGCGCTATATGTTCATATATAAAAACGATAAAAATAATATAATTGTATTTTTACGAAAGTGTTGATGCTGTTTTTTAGATATTAAATTTCATAGTTGTACAGTCGAATAAAACTCAACGCCCGCAACTTTTGTTCGAATGGCTATAATTATTTGTGGCACATACGGCGGCGCCTTTCTCCGATTCATTAGCCCTAGGCCACACGTCTACTAAATGTAGCGAAAGCTATAGAAAGCTAGGGCCAGTCCTATGGTAAATCGTGTAATTAAATCTTCCTTTCTCCATCCTATAAATGCCGAGCGCCTGGCTAGAAGGCATAATTTGGTACCATTTTGTTTAGTCTTTGGTATGACCCGGTCTGGGTTCGAACCCGGGGACTCCCGTGTGCATGAGGGGGAAACTCTAACCGCTAAGCCACCATGCTCGGTATGGCTATAGAGATATATGGCTATTTCAGGCATTTGGACTTTGATTTAAAAAATGTTTTAAACAAAAATATGTGTTCTTGCTTCTATAATATTTAGTTTTCCTCTCTAGTCGCAACAAATTAATTTTTGAAGCGCCCTCTTAAACCAAAACTTAACTACCCCTTACTTTAAGTTATACCAAATTTGTGTTGTCAAACAACGAAATCATACTAAATACATAGCCAGTGGCGTAGCGGAATAATCCTGATTGTAGAAGTGCACGCTATGGGTTGGAATACAACTCCATAGGGAGTGGGAAATGTGCACTTTGTGTGCAGCAATGATTGCAGTGTGTATCCTTTGACTGGTGTTATGATAATAGCACTTAGAGTTACAGGCTTTATTGCAATTTGTGCTCTATAAATATATATATTATATTCATATTATTTTTTATTTTGAAAAGGTTACTTATCTTATTCCAAATGTAATTATTGGGGCACCTGCCCCCATACCCCCGCGCTACGCCTCTGTACACAGCCATAGCCTTGGGGACCCACTTGACTGCCCCCGCATTATGAACTTGCACAAAACATGCTTTATGACTTATGTTTGTGTTCATGCTGTTACTATACGACATGCTGTGTCTATGACTGTAACTAACAAACATTACACTAGTATTATTATTAAAGATATGGTTTGGGTCGGCTTGATAGTCATATTCAACAACAAAAGTATTCTTTACAGATATGATCTAAACATTAAAGGGACTTAGTAACATTGTCCAACTCCTCAAAATCCAATTGGAATTCTAGTGGTTCCCTCATACCTTGTTGTATTTATATTAACAATAAAAGCATGGGACAGGTTTCGGTTTTTCAAATTTCCCTTTCGTTAAAAAGATATTTACGATTGAAGTGTTCAGATGTTAAATTATCCACTGGACCGCGAAAACCGTGTACAAAGTGAGTGCAATGAGTTAGTGAATATCACTTTGCATTTTTGCTCATTACTCGGGCATATAGTGTCCATTAAATGTTCACACAGCACCTAGTGGCATGGACATATGAGATAACAACAATATACCAACCACCCATCACTTTTTGCACATGTCAACAAAGTTACTAGATCCCTTTAAGCAGCAGCTGCCAATGGAGCCTCATGAGTTACAGTACTAGTATATCGTATTCATACAGATCCTGTATTGGCATTGATTTTATATAGCATAAACTGGTGCAGTTGAACGGCGGGTAAATACCTGCATCAAAATGATTCTTTCGGTATGAGACTGTAGAGCAGTGCGCCTTAGGATGCATTTAGCCATTTACATGACGTCATACAAATAAAAGCATTTACGTGGATTCCACATATCACCATTATTGTAAAAGTAACGTCAAACACTATTAATCGGATTATACGACGTGTACGTGAGCGTAATACGCGCGTGCTCGCAGCCTAATTAAACATACATTATTAGGTGATAATCATTCTGTTCTTTATGGAAGTAAAAGACAATTAATGATCCAATCGCTGGGGTGCTTTTGTTGGAGGTGTGTCTCATTTTTTGTTCACTAACTCATTCATATCATTGGACATCGGATGGCGCGGACTGAACTTGTACCTTGTAGTGCCGATTGCTTCCCGTATTTTACCAGATAGCCTTCCGAATTCTAGAAATGTTATATAATTTCGTGGATGAAAAGTGTTTTTTGGATTTGTGTTTTTTGGATTTGTGTGCCACGCTGCAATATCGTTGGCACAATCGTTGGTACATGATGAGTCAATGTGAAATGTAGCTCTTTATCATGATCTAAAAGCCCGTTGAAACTGTGCTTCGCCAAGTTTGGTGTTCAAGTTCACGATAGCTAAAGACCGGGACGACACAACTTCACCCGGGAAGAGTATTATACGGGCACACGGCTTGCACCATGGCAGGTGGTTGGGCGATACTGGGCGCTTTCACCACCGGGTTACTGCTTCAGTTCCTAGTTCCGGCGCCACCGATCGCAGAATGCTCACCACAACCAGGTATGTGACACACATTCACCTATTTAACTCCCTGCCTACTGGAACCTGGTAGGCTATGTACAAAGTATATGGGGATTTCAAAATCTAGTAGGGAACAGGTTGTAAAGGGATCTAGTAACATTATCCAAATCCCCCCAAAAATTACTTAGAACAATAGAGAATAGAGGTTCTCTCATACCTTGCTGTATTTGCTTTACTAATAGAAGCGTGGAACAGGAATTTTTTTTTTTTCAAATTTTCCTTTCGTTAAAAAGACACTTACGATTGAAGTGTTCGGAATTTTAATTATCCACAGGAAAGTTATAACTGTGTACAAAGTCAGTGCAGTGAGTTAGTGAATATCACTTTGCATTTTCGCTCTTTACTCGGCCATATAACATTACATTTTCACACCTTATTTAGTGGACATATCGGATCACAAAAATACAAATTTTATCAACTATTCATCACCTTTTGCAAAACAAATTATAGACCCCTCTTATACTCCATGTTCATTTATTTCATGGCCCCCTTTTTGCGTTTAAATGTATTTCTTTGTTTGGTGTTTGTTGCGGTTTGCGGTTTGTGTGTTTGTATGTTTGTTTCTTTGTGTGTTTGTTTGCTTATTTGCTTCTTTTGTACATTGAGCTGTAATCATTTCAAAGCATCACATCTTTTCTTCTTTTTTTGTAGAGCCAATCGTTATACCGTAATTTATCGGATACAGTAATATTTGTATTCCACACTCATGCTAACATTTCTGTTCGAGTTTTTCTGTATTTCTTTGTTTGATTTTGTCCGTGTATTTGTTTGTTTTGGTTTTAAGTGTGCTTGTGTTTGTTTTGTTTGCTTATATTTTTACATTGAGCGGTAATATCAAATCAAATTAAATCTATTCAAATTTGCAACAGCATGTTCCATTTCCTCTATTTATATTTGTGTTTATTATAAAGATAAAGATATAGATATGTAGGTGGATTGATATGGAGATTTATAGCAAGCAAGCTAGATGATCTAGTGTGAAAGTGTCATGTGTAAAAACTAAGTGATATGTCCACTAAGTGATGTATAAACAATATCCATGATAAATGAATGTCATACGACCGAGTAATAAGCGAAAATGCAAAGTGATATTAATTTTGCTGATTCATTGCACTCACTTTGTATACAGTTGACACTCTCTAGTGGATAATTAAAAATCTGAACACTTCAATCGTAAATATATTTCTAACGAAAGGAAAATTTGGAAAAACCGAAACTTGTTCCATGCTTCTGGTCATACAAATACAACAAGAAATGAGAGATCCACTAGAGTTCTATGTAAGTTTTGTATTTTTTGGACAATGTTAGACCCCTTTAAATAGTTGTATAGATTGGCAGACATATATAGATATGGATAGAGGGGTCAAAGTATGCATTTTGGTGTAAAAATGTGACACGTGGCACGTGTTTTTCTTGAGTCAAAAGAAGACGATTCATCCAAAGAGACGGCCTGTATAGTTTGTGAATGTATATATGCATGGATATAGATTAAATGAAATGGATTTATTGTCAATAATAGTCAGTTCAATATTTACAATATATTCACAGTTCAAATAAATAATACATTTTGAAATAAAAATACATTTGATGTATCGACAAATGGAGCTAACATTAATAGGAAAATGCTAGTCGAAGTTAGCCCCGAAAAAAATGAATTATACCAACAAAAATCAATTTCCGCTGAATCAACTTATTTACACTATTTACACAAATTGAAATAAATTATTTGCAATTGATTATCATTTGTTATCATTGTATTCGCTGCAAAGGTATTGTTTTAATGATTGGCCAAACTTTTCCGTCTAATATTTTCCTCTTAAAATCACTGGTAATATGTTCCACAAATGTGGCCCTGAATATGATGTGGCCCTGAATATGATACACTTTATCCAACGTTTGTTCTAATTCTTATATTACATTTCCCTTTATTCCGTGTTTCATACGGATGAGCAAGAAATGAAAAGTAATCAATAAATTTATGAGGTAGATTATTATTCATCAGAGCATGCTCGAATATACAAATCATATAACAGTATATTGCCTAAAGACGTCTAACAGCTGGAGTTAAAAATATAGTGGACCTGAAGGATGTCTGAAATCCTTTTTTTAGCACTCATGCGATTCGTTTCTGAAGAATCAAAACAGAATTAAAATTTGTTTTGTTTGCATATAAGTTATATGAGGTAGAATTAATGAATTGTAAAGCATGGGTAGACATATTTAGAGAGTGAGAGAGGGAGAGAGAGGGGGAGAGGAGGGGGGGGGGGGATGAACACAGAGATATAACATTAAAGGTAGTTCGGATTCGTAAATCGTATGCGCGCTGCCATCTTGCGCACGGTGCGTAATGCACATAGGCTCAGGGTTATGAAGTAGCCTAGTTCAAAATGGCGACCCGCTGTATAGCATCCTCACGCTTGATCATCTTTAAGGGGAGAGCGAGGGAGACGGTGAATTCAATTATGTATGTTCTGCTGTAACATTGACGTACATGTATGTACCTGGTACAGTGATCGAACCCCTGACCCCTCTGTTTAGGGCCATGCGCCCTGGGACCCATTGTTATAAATGTATGAACACAATTATCCCCGGGATTTTTTTCCAAAAAAAAATCGTATTTATATACATCATCATCTATAACAAAGATAAGTTTGGGTGGGAAAAGATTTGGTTTCATACATCTTTTAGTAATAGGAAATAATTAGACATGGACGATCCACTAGAGATGCAGTTAAGTTAGGTCGATTCAGATACTAAGCCCTGTTTCGTATTTTGTTTCTAATTGCTGTAAACACATACATTTAAATTACTGTAAGTCTGTAACTAGTCAACTAAACTGCTACAATGCTCAATGCAGATAGGATATTGACAACTGTATTCATCATACAATAATAATAATTTACAACAATTTGACTGTTTAAAGTCATCACATATTGTTCGTAATGCGTTACCCAACATACTTTTCACGAACAATTGGGTAGAGAACCTGTCGTTGTTTATCATCGTAGTATACGGGAAATTCAAAACGTCAAGTAACAAATGAAAATTATTTCATGAATGAATAGGTATAATGTAGACTGACAAGATGGGTATATATTGTCATGTCATGACATCTCGACAGCTCATGTGGATTCTTATTTTGTACAAATATTAAATGAAAATTCAACTCCCCCTTTTTCGCGAACAATACTGGACAGGACTTCTTGTCTTATCTTATTTTTCTTTATCTTGAATTTCGTTGCACAAATCATGAGCATTAATTTTCAATTTGCTTGCTATATGTGCAGTTTAATTAAGTTCAATACTTGTATACTGAACGAAGATTCTGTCATAAAATGTACTTCTCTACCACAAACGGTCGACAACAAACTAGCACAAGTCACTTTTTATACTTGGGAGATAATCATGTATATGGTTTGAAAGCCTGTATAGCACTCTCTTATATTGAAGAATATTCCCACAAATTATACATAATTATCATCTGACATTCAATTCCTGGGGAATTGTCTTTTTTATTCCACAAATCATTAAAACAAAATACAAGAAAAGCATGAAGTATATACAGTAAAACATAAGTAAACAAAAAACAACCATAACAAAGAGACAAGAGAATGGAAACAGTTAATGAATGGGGACATAAAGGAGGCGCCGACCTATACAAGATGGTATGCATAACTCAATTTAGCAAGAAATATACTTAACGTCCTTCTCCACTCTCACCCGACTACCTTCTATTCGTCTGTTTCACGTCCTTCTCCACTCTCACCCGACTACCTTCTATTCGTCTGTTTCACGTCCTTCTCCACTCTCACCCGACTACCTTCTATTCGTCTGTTTCACGTCCTTCTCCACTCTCACCCGACTACCTTCTATTCGTCTGTTTCACGTCCTTCTCCACTCTCACCCGACTACCTTCTATTCGTCTGTTTCACGTCCTTCTCCACTCTCACCCGACTACCTTCTATTCGTCTGTTTAACGTCCTTCTCCACTCTCACCCGACTACCTTCTATTCGTCTGTTTAACGTCCTTCTCCACTCTCACCCGACTACCTTCTATTCGTCTGTTTAACGTCCTTCTCCACTCTCACCCGACTACCTTCTATTCGTCTGTTTAACGTCCTTCTCCACTCTCACCCGACTACCTTATATTCGTCTGTTTAACGTCCTTCTCCACTCTCACCCGACTACCTTCTATTCGTCTGTTTAACGTCCTTCTCCACTCTCACCCGACTACCTTATATTCGTCTGTTTCACGTCCTTCTCCACTCTCACCCGACTACCTTCTATTCGTCTGTTTCACGTCCTTCTCCACTCTCACCCGACTACCTTATATTCGTCTGTTTCACGTCCTTCTCCACTCTCACCCGACTACCTTCTATTCGTCTGTTTCCTGTCGCAGTCACATATCTCCGTAAAGGGCCACGTAAAGTAAATTAAAACACGATATGTTTTTTTTATTTACGGCGCCGTAAACATCCCGTAACACGCGGGCCTCGTAGTACCACGGGATAGCCATGTTGTAGCCACGTCAGACACTCGGCTACTCCACCAACCGTAACAAAAGCCACGACAATCAACAGGGCTGAATTTACGTGGCAGCATTTTATTTTTGAACATTTTGATAATTTAGCACTGCCTTCCCGTAAGTAGCACGTAGACCAAATTACTGTCACGTATTGTCACGCCGATTGACTGATGCCGTAATTGTAAGGAAACAGCCATTAAATAGCCACGTACGTTTCATTGGATGTCATGAAAATGGTATACGTGGCTCTCACCGCGAGACTTTACAGGCAGGTGTGACAGGTGCATAACAACATTCCAATATAAATAGGGACTATACTGAATAACCGGAAGTTACGTCTTTGACAGCAGTGGGTGGCGTATTAAGGAACAATTATACTATTTTAGTCATGGCATGAAAGGGTTTTAATTTCCAAACCTAACTTAAGTTGGGGTTCGAAATAAAGTGTGATTAATCGATTCGTGGCGGTTCCAAGACCATACATGATATATATACGTATATATACGTATATAACAATGAAATTCAATAAGAAGCTCCGTGGAAAGATTTTTTAAGTGATATTTCGGCCATAGAAATATTGAATTTTGGCCATTTCGGCCATTCTTATTGAATTTGAATTTCATTGTTATATACACTTTTCGACTCCGAGCAGAACTTTTACTTATATATACGTATATACATGTATATGATATATATACGTATATAGTCTCTGAGGGGTACATACTATATCAATGGAAGTCTATCGAGCAGACAATAAATGTTTGTGGCATAGATCTTATATTATTTATAATGGGGTCGTGATCATAGAAGCATGATGGTCGGACGGATTGGGGTCACGCATAATAATAAGGGGGAGGGGCGCGCGAATCATTAGGGGCTCACTCTATGTATTTCTGTATGTTATAAATGATGTCCTAATGTTTTGTTTTTTGTCAAATTATTGGATGCCCCCCTCCCTCCCCCCTCCCCACGTAGCTACGTCATCGGTACCCCAAATACAATGGCAGATAGTGATAAGTTAATCTGACAAACAGGCACTCTATACCTGAAGACCCTTACAACTTCTGAAACATGTAAAGCTTCCCCTTGCGCCGTCATTTACTAATCGAGTTATGTGCGCTCATGTTTGTTTTCTTGTGTCTTTTTTTACCAAGAAGGTATAATCTAATAATCAATTTTTGGGGTTAATGCAACAGCTTGTTTTATTGTCGCGTATATATTATGGTCATTCTGATGACAAATTGGGTCCATTTAGGGTACAATTCAGTTCTACAAAAAGGGAGGTAATTGTTATCATAGAATGATACATGTATTGGTCTCTAAGGGGTACATAATTATATCATTGCAGTAGCCTCATGCATTGTCATGACCATGTCTGACACAATAAATGTTTGTGGCATATATTGTCATGATTGTCGTCCTTTTGAAAGCCAAATTTCAAAAGTTGCGAGGTTATTGTCTTATATGATCCAAAATGCCATTTTAAAAGGTAGCATAAGATTAGAACTTGAAAATACCTCTTAGCCGAATCATATTGATATTAATAATATTTATTTTTAGAGCTCGAAAAAATACACGCCAGTTTCGACTGTTTTGATTTGTATGACAACTGCAGACCCTTTTTTGTATTTCATGCATTTTCAGTGATGTTCTTAAACCAATATTATTATTTTTTTTTTTTTTTTTTTTGGTTAAGTACAATTAACTCGATTCAATCAAATTTGAAATGTAGCAAGGTGATCTGACTTTTAACTTGGTCAAATTATTTTTTTTAAATCCATAATACACAGATTCAGAACAGAAATGAAATGAGCCTGAGAGTAAAGCCCGGCGCAGACAGGGCTGACTCGAACTTATCCGATTGGTTTTCAGTCGGATTGGCTCTGTGTGCATTGCGCCTCACGACTCCGATTTTGCCAGTCGGATACCAGTCGGAAACCAACGGGCCCGATGCAACATGATGAATCGGCCGCGAATGAATCGGACCGACTGTGGCTTTCAGTCGGGTCGGGTCGGATCGGGTCGAGTCGACTCTGTCTGCGCCGGGCTTTAGAATACAAAGCGATTTTATTTTTTCTTGCAATCATTAGCTGACATAATTGTGAGATTCTTCTGAATGCTAATGTAAACATTTCAAAGAAATGAACACTGTTTACCTAGTGAAAACAAATGAAAAATGATGTAAAAACTAAGATATTATCACCTACTACCCACTGATTTTGACTACGATCAAACTAAGATATTATCACCTACCACCCACTGATTTTGACTACGATCAAACTAAGATATTATCACCTACTACCCACTGATTTTGACTACGATCAAACTAAGATATTATCACCTACTACCCACCGATTTTGACTACGATCAAACTAAGATATTATCACCTACTACCCACTGATTTTGACTACGATCAAACTAAGATATTATCACCTACTACCCACTGATTTTGACTACGATCAAAAAGCATTCAGAAACGCTTTTCAATTCATACATAAAATATTTCCACAATTTGGAGACATTTGAAAAGTAAACCCCCATTTCACTCTTATGTAACCATAAGCCAAACAACAAGGTAAAGGAGAAATGTGGAAGCTACAAGTGATTTCGGTTGAATTTGACGAAGTAAATGGATCACTTCAGAATCATTGTATAGTTTGTGGAATGTTTCAATTAACATGAAGATGCCTCTTAAGAAGGACACTATCTTTAAAACCATATTATAACACAATTTGTTTTCAAAAGCTATATATAATAGCGCGGATAATGTAGATGATATGATGAAACTCATGTCTGCATGTATATTTCCATATTATGACTGACGGTTACAATAACGGTAAAATTAATGAGTCGTACTTTCATTTGTCCCCCTTTTTTTTGGGGGGGGGGGGGGCGCTGTATGTATTTCTGTAATTCCCTTTCCTCTGCTACTGTTTTGCCAAGTAAAGGGAGTCAAACCCCTCCCCCTCCACACCACATACCCCATCCCCAAAACCAGTATCGCAGCAGGCTTGTCTATGTTATTGTTTGCCAGTTTATGCGTGTCACACCCCTTTCTCCTCCACTCCCCACCCCATCCCCTGAACCAGTATCGCAACAGGCTCTGGCGTATCGCCATCGCCCCCCCCCCCCCCCTCCCAAGGCTTGTGTTTTGAGTGTTGTTGTTTTTTGTGCTTGTATTTTTAATTTGGGGGCATTGAATAGCTACATTCAAAAAGCTTCCGGGAGCTCTGCCCCCTGGATTTTGACTTCTATATTGCATTATTTGGAGCCCAACAAAGATTGCACCTGACACTGACACCTGACAAGTTCCAGTTTCTGAGGGGTCTAGGCTCGGCTTGCACACATACCCCGGTATGTCACCGAGCTGAGAAGTCTGCACGATGTATACTGTGCATTGTGCAAGACTGACTAGATAATGCACGGTTAGGTTGGATTTGAGTGATGGACAGGCATCATCTAGTATGAACTCCATTACAAATGATTGATTATAAATAATTAGGTATTGTGGCGTAAATATTCGTTTCGAATGAACGCCAATATAACAAAACAATTACAACCACCCCCGTAGCAGCCGCTACGCTATACTGCTTCTATCCCATTACAGTCGGATCGGGTCGAGTCGGCTCTGTGTGCGGAGGGCGGAAATGTTTGCCCCACTTTCTGTTGAACTTTCTCTCGAAAATGGGCCCCAGTCTATACTTGAAGGAACTCACACATGTCAAGTACATACGTTCGTGTAAGAGGCACATTATCGCACATACGTAGCAGGTATTATTAGTCAGGTTAAAAAAGCTGACATAACATATCAGATTTATCATTTGAATGAATAACTAGCAGCTGACTTTTTCCTCGAATCACAAATTTGATCGCAATGATCATTGGCGACATTTTGTGACAACGACAAACAGCATTGCGGTGATAAGGGTGTCCCTCGTAAACAAAACAAAACCAAAACAAAATTAAATTTTGCTCCTTTCACGTCCCCCTTTTCTTTCAGGAAATTGAATAAAGGAACACACAATACCATAATGAAATCCCTTGACTACGGGAACCAGGTGGGCTATGTACAAAGTTTATGGGATTTCATAATCTCGAAGGGAACAATTTATCTTCGGCTGAACCCCCATCGTTCCCGTGCTGCTGTTGTTGTTTGTGTTTGTTGACGTTCTACGTCATTTTACGTCTCGTGTCTGTCTAGTCTCCGTCAAGGTTTGAAATGGATGTAAAATGTACATTATTCGTAATGATTGTATGGTGTACAGATTTACTTGTTTTGTTTTTCCAAGAAAATTAGCTCTCGGTAACAAAGAACATTATCAAAACCTTTAATAAGAGCTTGGTAGCGAATTATGGAATTATTTTTTTCTTCAGAAAATTTGATTTCGGTAGCACGAAAAAAGAATGATCCATAGCTTTACAGGGATCTAGTAATATTGTCCAAATCCTCAAAATCCAATTTGAATCCTAGCGGTTCCCTCATACCTTGTTGTATTCGTGTTAAAAATAGAAGTATTGGACAGGTTTCGGTTTTCGAATTTCCCGTTCGTTAAAAAGATGTTTACGATTGAAGTGTTCAGATGTTAAACTATCCACTGGATAGTCGTAACCGTGTACAAAATCAGCGCAATGAGTTAGTGAATATCGCTTTGCATTTTTGCTCATTACTCGGCCATATAAGGTCCATTTAACTTTACATTTTCCCATAATACCCAGTTGACATATCAGATAACAACAATATACATTGTATCAACTATTTATCAATTTTTGCACATGTCAACAAAGTTACTAGATCCCTTTAATAATAGCTTGGTATATAGTGAATTATAGATTCGTTTTCCAGAAAATTCGATCTCGATAACAAATGGAGATGATCTAACTAAGAAAAGCTTAATTAGTAGCGAATGATGTCATAATGATTCCTCCTCGAGTGCCAATAGTATTTTTGCGAGTTACAATACACACAAATGCCATAGAGCATTAACATCCCTGGCACTCAAAGTGATACCATATTGAAAGTAGGATATTTCCGCGCACAAATGCCTAAAAATTGCTTAATTGCTTAAAAAACAACACACTCGTAGAAGGGCATGTAATTATTGTTGTTTTTGTTCAAAATCAGAGTACTCGCTTATTCAGTTATTTCCACTTACTATATTTCTGTTGGACTTTCATCTCATATTAACCCTACACATGTAAAACAAAAAACAGCAATCTTAATACGCTTACAACACATTCGAATTAACTTTGTATTTATTGTACATACTCTTTACTTTATAGTTCACATGTTTGTCATAGCTAAGCACACTTCCTTCAATATATATGAGTTTAAAAAGTAATATACACCTACATAATTTCATTCCATTCTAAATGCATGTATGATGTATTTATTTTTGGTTAGTCAATTCTTATCTATATATCTGTCTAAAGCACTTCAAAAATGTTGGCGCGAAATCACTATGCACCCTATATTATGAGACACGCTGATATTTCTGTAGTGATTGTTAATTATAATAGAGTACATCGACAAATTCTGGCGCGATGTAAGAATGTACCCTTACATTATGAAACACAATTATATTTAGTCTTTCTTGTTTTTTTAAGTGTCATCCTTCGATTATATATGCGTGTAGGAACAACACCAACATACGTAGTAAGTCTTAACTGATAGCAATGTAGCTTATTTTTGTACTGATATCGTTAACTCAGTATTTATGGAATGTGGATTAAGCGCTTTTCGGAACTAAGCTCGTAAATTTTGTACAAAGGGCTCAATTTGTACAAGTAGGTCAAACTAGTGGAGTAGCAATGATGTGGGGTGGGGGTGGCACGGGGGAACATGCCAACCCCCCCCCCTTCAGTAATTATATTTAGTTTAAAAAAACAATAACAATCATAAAGGTGAAATCTGTTATAAAAAAGTAAAAACATAATAATGGTTCTCCCCCCCCCCCCCCCTCCCCCTCCCCCCCAAAAAAATCAGTCTGACCACTCTACGTCACTGGTTCAAACCGTAGGTTTACGAGCTAGTTAGGAGGGGGCTCCTAGCTATGGGCATAGCCACCCCCCCCCCCCCCCCCCCCCCATAGAGGAACGGGGCACTTCCAAAGTAACAACATGATTATGTCCATCGGATAGGGTACCTTTTCCAATGAAAAACGATACCAAGAACAGTAATGTTGGTTGTGTAGTTTTTGTTTTATAAAGGGCGCTATGAGTGACACCATGTCAGGTTCCCATTTTTTCTCTCCAATTTTTGCCAAGTCAGTGCCTGATAAATCACACTTACTGCCCGTCATAGCATCGAACAACGAGCAATACGCGCGCTATTGTGAGTGTGCATTCAGCTGTGTGCCGAGAGAATGGGCATGGTTATCTAATGCAATGACGGGCATTTACACAGTACCTAGTGGACATATCAGATCACAACAATATATATTTTATCAACTATTCATCACTTTTGCACATATCAACAAAGTTAATAGATCGAACAGTATTCAATAATAAGTTCAAGTATATGTCATAGGCCCCGTTGCAGAAAGAGACACAATCAATTGTAAGTTACAATTAATTATTATTTAGAACACATGATCTGACTAACAAGTAATTGTAACTTACAATCGATTGTACCTCTTTCTGCAATGGGGCCATAATGTAAAACGTACTGGATTGATGTTATGTTTCTTTTCCAAGCGCAGCTGTACACTATTAGTGGCATGTCATTCAACAACAAAAACAGCAACAGCAACAAAAAAAGTCTGTTTGGGTGAAAATGTGCATGTGTGTGTGCAACAACTTCATCACTATTATGTCATGACAATGAAACTGTACACGCGCCCGCAGCCCCGCACCGAATGAAACAAAGGCAGATTCGAGGAAAGAGATTGCAATGTTTGTTCATCCTTGCATTCAGACCCGTAGCCAGATGGCCAGGTGGGTGCGTTGGTTTACTTTTTATCGGTCTCGGTCTCTGGCAACGACAGGTCTCGTTTGCCCCCCCCCCCCCCCCCCCCCCCCCCGCTTACACGACTCATCCAGTGGTCTCGGCCACGATCGGCAGACCGGTCTCTGTTCCGTTTTTGTAAATTACGCACAGACATCCCCCCCCCCTCCCCCCCCCCCCTCCCCCCCCCCCCGGGAAAATCATGGAATAAACAAACAGGGTAAAGCCCTGTATGTCCTTGCATTGCTTTGCTTTGTTTTATCAAGGAGTTCTAATTTCATTAAACCTCCTTGGTTTCATTCAAATGGGTTGTATCAAGGAGGTTTCATTTCAACCTCCTAGTCTATCAGGTTATGTAAAGCAGCAATTTTTTTTGCTATAATCTTGGAAACAGTTTTTAATTTGGTATAAATACATTACTGATGTGAAAAAGTGATGTTTCCATTTTTTTTTTTTGGTCCCAGGGTGCATTTTGGCGATTTTAAAGATAATTAGCTAATTTGCATATTTGTGAAATAAGGTCAGGGGTCATTTTCTATCTAGGAATAGTACAATATTGATAAAAGCTAGTATTCTAGGGTATTTTGAGGCAAGGATTCCATTTTCGGTGCTCGTTTGTAAGTGCTGTATGGGAAACACTCTGAAATCAAAGATGGCTTCCCCTAATTTGCATATTTATGAATATTATTGATTTTCAGTGGCTACAGCCCCTAATAAGCAATAATTCCGGATTATTATTTGTCAGTTATGTTCTAAGTATGTATTTAAGATATCAAAGATGAGTTAACATCATGGCAACCTCTAGCAATGCATATTATTTGCATAAATATGTATTTTACCTAATTTGCATATTCCCCCAAATCGAGTATATTGGGAACCCGGCAAGTAAAAAAGACAAGTAATACCACTTTTCCAAGGTTTTAGGGGGCAACGAATCCATTCATGATACTTATTTACCTGTATCACCTCGGCAACCCACATAAATTCAAGATGGCCGCGATTGTCATTTTAAAGTAAATAATGCTATTTGCTACTTAAACGGCATTTTATTGATAAAAGTATGATTTGCTTACTGTAAGCAAACAACTACATTGTGATTCAAATATTCTAGTTGCTCATTCCAATAATTAAAAGTCAAAACATTATAATATCAATCTAATATAACCGAAATAATATAGTCGTGTATGATAACATGTGTAATTTAGGGAGCAGTCATCTTGGATTTGAGATGGATGCCATGGTGATACAGGTAAATAAGTATCAAAAATGGATCTGCTGCCCCCCAAAACCTTGGAAAAGTGGTATTACTTGTCTTTTTTACTTGCCGGGTTCCCAATATACTCGATTTTGGGGAATATGCAAATTAGGTAAAATACATAATTATGCAAATAATATGAATTGCTAGAGGTTGCCACGATGGCAACTCATCTCTGATATCTTAAATGCATACTTAGAACATAACTGACACATAATAATCCGGAATGATTGCTTATTAGGGGCTGTAGTCACTGAAAATCAATAATATTCATAAATATGCAAATTAGGGGCAGCCATCTTGGATTTCAGAGTGTTTCCCATACATCACTTACAAACGAGCACCGGAAATGGAATCCTTGCCCCAAAATAACCTAGAATACTAGTTTGTATCAATATTGTACTATTCCTAGATAGAAAATGACCCCTGACCTTATTTCACAAATATGCAAATTAGCTAATTATCTTTAAAATCGCCAAAATGCACCCTGGGACCAAAGATAAAAAATGGAAACATCACTTTTTCTCATCAGTAATGTATTAAGACCAAATTAAAAAATGTTTCCAAGATTATAGCAAAAAATTTCACAACATTTATTTACACTTCATTAGGGGATATACTATCCTTGGTTTTATCTTGCCCTGGTAACCCTGATGCGCCAATCGGCTCATGAAAAGAATAATAGCTGCAGCTGCAGCTGGGCTCATTTCAATGTAATACCGTCACGCTGCGCTGGGAAGGGTTTCGTTCACAATGAAATTACTAATTACTCATGAAAATGAAATGTTTCCATTGCATCTGTCACCACGCGCTATTCTACCAATTATGTGCAACGTTTGAAGAAAAAAAATCCATCCAACGATTCTTTAGATAATGATAATGTCATAACAAGAACAATGATATAATGGATGCACATACATATACAGACAGACAAGCATACAATCCCCTACACAATGAAGGGAACCAACACCCCTAAATAATATTGTTATAAAGTACAGTCAATAGTTTTAGTAGTCCATTCCACCAGCAAGTTAATTATGTTCCCAGACAAATTATATATTTGGAAAAACTCATTACCATACTAAAGTATGTGTTCATGGGTATGCAGAATAAGACTATTCTATTGTCTAGGACGTACGTTCTATCTTCTACAAACATAAGCGTGAATATAATTAACGCAACAATAGCAGAGACCTGATGGGCCTGTTATAGGTTCCGTAAGTTTTGAGTGATTTATTACATTGTCTATGAATTGCACAACCATTTGCAAAGTGTTGGATTATCGAGCAACGAACAACATGATAAGCCTGTGTTATTTGCGTGGGGCCCCCTTTAATGCCTTGGGTCACTTTGTTGTGGAAACATTATCAACAGACCCTCTCCATAATATGTTACAGCATGGACAACGCCTGACCAATATCTGAGAAACAAGTACCTTACATTATTCAATTGATGATAAATTAATATGTTTAATGTATCATATCAATGGAGGTCGAGGTTTTTCCGACAGTGTTAAGCCCGGCGCAGACAGAGCCGACTCGACCAGGGTTGCCATTTGGCCTTTTTTTCGGCCAGATTCCAGAAATCTGGCCGAATAAAATTTAGTTTGGCCGTGAAAAAAAATAACTTCACGGCCAAACAAATTTGGCCGAATTTTGGCCGTAAAAAAGAAAATCTGGCCGTGAATTTTCATTTCTGGCCTTTTTCATAATTAAACAGAAAATATATCCTTAAACCTACTTTAAAATGTAATAAAACTTGAAATAATGTGTACAACATTCGTATCATTTGCCATGCGAGCGAGAACGGGCCAAACATTTGCGAGTGCAGTGCGCCAATATGCTATTCACGTACGCGTATTCGTTCGCTCGATCTGGACGTACGGAGTACAGAGCGCGTTGATAGAAACACGCGCTCTGGACAAATTAGTCTTGTTCGTAATTCAGACACATGAACAATGCGTTTTTGTATATATTTTTCTGGAAACATATGTTTGTGAATTTGTTGATAGAGTGGACTACTAAAGGTGTTCATTTATAAGAATATTATTTTTGGGAGATAATGGTACGCCTAAACTCCCATACCCATCTATTCACGTGACCAGCACGTCAAATTTGACATAACTATTTCTATAGTATTCCCCTTGGCCATGACATCTATGTCAGACCCGAGTGTATTTTATATCCAAACTTGTTTTCCGTTTTTCTTCTAAATCTTGCCGTTTTCTTACTATAAGATCTGTTAAATCAATATCATAGGCATTATTTAAACATTGGGAATGTATGACAGTGTGTTGAGAGCCTGACTTTTTACAGATTTTGCATGGGGGTATACCTATATACTGCTTTTTTATGTAGATACAATTTGGCCGTGAAAGTTGGCCGTGAAAAAAAAAGTTTGGCCGAATTTGGCCGTGAAACGTAAAGAGTCTGGCCGTCAAGACTAGCCGCGATCTGGCAACCCTGGACTCGACCCGACCCGACTGGTTTCAATCAGGCTAGAGTTGGGCCCGGTCGGTCAAAGCAGATTTATCTTGTTGAATCGGCCCCAACTGGCATCCGACTGTCTCTCGACTGGCAAAATGTGTGTCGCGAGGCACTGAAAACTGAGCCGATCGGAATGACAACCAGTCGAGTCGGCTCTGTCTGCGCCGGGCATTAGCCAAAAAGTAAAGGGACCCATAACCAAGTTGTTGTAATTAATTAGTGCTAATAGATATTGATGTTGTTTAGCATGCATATCATAGCCCTATAACCATGGGCGTCGATACTTACGTAATACCCATTCATCAGGGGGGGAAGGATGAATGGATCATCCCCCCCTGATCAATGGGTATCAATGACAGATCGACGCCCGTGCCTATAACTAACGTCCCTCTTGGCTAATGGTTAGGGAATTAAACACAAGTATAAACCACTTTCATATTTGTCAAGAAATTAAAAGAAAATCTGTTTTTGGAGTAACACCGTACCATGCTGATGAATCTGAAATGAGTCCGTCACTGAAGCGGAACAAAATTAAAATATTCAGAAATACTATTCATCTGATACATTGAAGTAATAACATCAACGACACTTGTATTACAACTCACGTTTTCAGTTCTTTCAAGTTCAATATTACAGGCCCACAGGGGTATAGTTCAGTTATTGTTTTGGCTTTAGAACTGAAAATAATCAATGAAATGTAATGAAACGAAAATGAAAAGTGGGGATATTTGATGGAGGTAACAATATTATGGTGACATTAGTCACTTTCATTGTTCGTGTGGTCTTTGTTATTTTGTATCGGTCGGTACTGAAATTATCATCAAGCTATTTATGCAAACATATACTACAAAACAATTTATCATCCAAAATGACTGCCACCTTCGCACTTGAAGTTCAATTAATGTAATGAAAAGTCTGCCATGTGCAATATTTCGCGCGTTAGCATGTTAGCGATTAATCGGTTGATTGACTCGTACAATTATTGTAAGTGTAATTATCCTAAGTAGATATTACTCGCTATAAAGAGGTCTCTGGACAGTATATAATCATGGCTCGGTGTTCGGAGCACCGGTTTAGACCGGACGCGTAGATCTTGGGGGACAGGGGGGCAGTCGCCCCCATTGAAAATATTGGTTGGGGCAAACATATCGTTGCCCCCACCCGAGGGGGCAAAACAAAAAATCCGAGAATGAATAAGAAAATCGGCGCATGATATTGCCGATGAGGGGGAACAACATACACTGTTGCTCATAAAGTGGGAATATTTTTTTTTAGATCCAACTTCATTCTTTTCCCTGTTTTTTGCGCCTAATGAATTATTTTAGACTAAAAGTAATGATTATATAATGATTCCAAACTATCCATTTACAATAGATGGTTGCATCAATTTGCATTAATTAATTTAGCCTTTTGTTTTGAGCTTTGAAAGGCAGGAACTTTGATGATTGGCCCCTTTCCCTCTCCAAAGCGTATGTCCAACAATATTTACCGGACGTCCCTGGACTAGTACAGAAGATCGCCGCCTAGACACTCGTGATATGTCATCTTAATGGGTATACGAGCTATACCACCGTTGGCCGTCACAACCTCAAGTCGTTTTGTGAATGCAGAAATCTTGGAGCTTCTCGCCACGTTATCGACGAACCATTTGTCTTCCATCTGTTCGGTCAAGGATGTTATGGCTCGTAACCATAAGATGACATATCACTAGTGTCCAGGCGGCAATCTTTGGGGCTCCCTAGTTCCAGGGACGTCCGGTAAATCTCGGTTGCAAGGTCTGGAGTGGACACTTGGTAGTTTGTCTTGCTCGGTGACCATGTTAGAGCGATTTCTGATTTACAGTTTGGCGAAAGGCGTTGATTTCATCGTGTCTTCTGCATAGACGGCGAAGGCTCCTTTTTGGCATTTCCGGTTTCTTCGGCACAAGTTAAGCAATTTGCGATTATCTATCCTGGTGGGCAATCGTGGACGTCCTAGAGTTTCCCGTAGCTTTAATTTACCCTCCTCTCGATGACGTCTGAGGATTTTACAGACCGTAACCTGCAATGTTCCAACGAAATAGTGGACATTGCTTGTTGACACCCCTTCCTGGTGGAGCACAAGCATCGTTTATATCGTGTAGCCAATGGCGTTGGACGGAGTATGGCCTAGAGAGCCTCTGTGCCAATTTTGGTTGAAAACTTTACAGCCAACTCTGAGAAATGACACATAATGATGACTTGTTGGACATACGCTTTGGAGAGGGAAAGGTGCCAATCATCAAAGGTCCTGTATTTCAAAGCTCAAAACAAAAAGCTAAATTAATTATTACAAATTCATGCAACCATTTATTGTACCAAGATATAGGCATTATTTTTGTCTAAAATGATTCATTAGGCGCAAAAAATAGGAAAAAGAATTTTCGATCTAAAATAAAAAATTCCAACTTTATAAGCAACAGTTTAATAATCAATAATCAACTTTTAAAAAACCCGTGTTTTACTTTGAAAAATACACTGCATATCTCGAGTATGCGCGCAAATAGTTTCACAACAAAATTATGATTGACTACCATATTGCAACTTTCATTTCGGTTACAGGAATTTCAAATTCTAAATGGACAATGGGCAATGCAATTTCTCAAACACACTTGAAGGAAATTAAAGGGACGTTTTCCCCAACATATAATCACCTTTGATTATGTTCTCTAAACATTAAAACACAATTTCATGCAAATACGACCAACATTGGCCTTTTGAGCAAGGGATGAGCATCATTCAAAGTCACTCGATGTACGGGATAATCCCATTCATCGCGAACACCATTGATGTTTATGAAACTCGGATCGCTCTAAAATGTGACGTCAAACCCGAACTACTCTTTTTGTTGGCTCACGTTATGCATTGTGTTTGTGCACAAACCCCGCGAGCTGCGAGAGCTAACCAAAAGAGGCGGAGCTTGTTTGTTCGGGTTTGACGTATCATTTCGGCGCGAACAATTCAAAATCCGGGATTCAAACAATATAATGGCAGTCTTCATGCTATATACGCGATGAATGGGAATAGCCCATACAGCGATTGACTTTGAATGATGCTCCTCCTTTGTTCAGAGGGCAAACATTGGACATATTTGCATGAAATTATGTTTTAATGTGTAGAGAAATTAAGCAAAGGTAAATAGATGGGGAAAAGTTCCCTTTAAGTTATATGGAGGGGGCAAAGTGCACAAAACGTGCACAAACGGGGTTCTGTATTTATTTATTTATTCATTCGTTTATTTATTCATTTGTTTATTTTTTAATTTTTTTATCATTCATCTATTTATTAATTTATATATATTTTGTATTTATCTATTTATTTGTTTATCTATTTATTCATCTATGTTGTATTCCTGTCATATGTTAGAAGGTACGGTAACAAACAGGGTGGGCAGTATACAAGCCTGGACCCTAGCCCTATACCCCACCCCCTTAAAGGGATCTAGTAACTTTGTTGACAAGTGCCAAAAGTGATGAGTGGTTGATAAAATGTATATTGTTGTTATCTGATATGTCCACTGGGTGCTGTGGGAAAAACTTCAAGTTAAAGAGACGTTATACCGTGTGTCTATACACTTTTGAAATGGCTGCCAAATAAAAAAAAATAATAATAATTATGGGGGGAAAGGTTTATTTGTATGGAAAGCTCATAAACTCAACTTTCATATGACACCAAAAAGTCCGAAAATAATTCATGCTGCTCACTTTTGTAAAGGGTATGGAAATTAGGTTGCGCAGGAATGGGCCTTCCAATTTGTGAGAGGAAAGTCCTTTGGAGCTTACGGAATTGAGGATGATATGAACAATTTATGATCAATTGTGATGAGTTTGGGTTTGCTGAGTGAAATTTATGGTTTATGGGATTCACATTTATTATTGTAGCATTGTAACTTTCCCTATTAGACTCAGTGGTGTGTTCATGGGAGTCAGGACGGGGTGATGGTACATGGTGCAGGGGAGGTGAAATGTAGTGTAGGACTTTGTTGGGTAGATGGGATAAGGGTGAAGGTTTTTATTCAAAGTCACAGATGTAAACAATAACAGTTTGTAACATGGAAATTGCAACATGTACCATCACCCCATCCTGACTCCCATGAACACACCACTGAGTCTACCAGGGAAAGTTACAATGCTACAAAAAATGCAATTCCTGTTCACTCATGCATACAAGTTTGGTTTAATAAACCATAAAATTCACTCAGCAAACCCAAACTGATCGCAATTGATCATGAATTTATCATATCACCCTCAATTTTGTAAGCTCCAAAGGACTTACCTCTCACAAATTGGAAGGCTAATTCCTGCGCAACCTAATTTCCACACCCTTTACAAAAGTGAGCAGTGCTCACCCAAGCATGAATTATTTTCGGACTTTTTGGTGTCATATGAAAGTTGTGTCCATAAGCTATCCATACATATAAACCTTTTCACCCGGAATCATATATTTTGTATTCGGCAGCCATTTCAAAAGTGTATAGTTTTTTTGAGACACACGGTATGGCTGAGTAATGAGCAAAAATGCAAAGTGATATTCACTAACTCATTGCACTCACTTTGTACACGGTTTTGACGGTCCAGTGGATAATTTAACATCTGAACACTCCAATTGTAAATATCTGTTTAACGAAAGGGAATTTTGAAAAACCGAAACCTGTCCTATGATTTTATTGTTAATATGAATACAACAAGGTATGAGGGAACCGGTAGAATTCCAATTGGATTTTGAGGATTTGGACAATGTTATTAAAGGGGTATTCCGGGCTTGATAAAACCATTCGTTATTTGAATAAGCAGAACAAGAGGAATAATTGGTGAAAATTTGATCAAAATCGGACAATAAACACGGGAGTTATACCTATTTGAACATCATGTAGTAATGAGCGATCGTTTCAAAATTGCCGCCATATGCAGCATCATTCACGAGCAACTCGCCATGGCTTTAATACATGAAAATACACTTATTTCTCGTTTTCGTTGCTAAAAGTTTATTTTTCTCTGCTTGTTTTCACGAATTCATAGAACAATATCGATGGGCCAACATCATTGGAATTTTTAAGCTCATAAATTTGCTTTGTTATGAAGAAAATTTAATTTTTTTAAAATTTCTATGTAGAAGTCAAGATGACTGCAGCTCGCAAGTGACGTCACGATCGATATCAATTCCGAACGATACTAAAAATCGGGGCAAAGTTCATCCTGTCATAACTTTTTTATTGCTCTACCGTTTTGGCTCAGATTTTCTATCATGATTCTTCATATTCACCTAATTTTATAGCAAACATCACATTTCTGGGGTGGAATTCCCCTTTAAGCTTTGAGACTGATGTCTGCAAATTATAATGAGAAGGACAAGGATTATGCCGAGAATAGTGGTTTTTATGTTTGTTTGGGGGGAAGGTCGTTCTCCAATCATTTTGAATATTAACGTCGTTAATTTGCCCGTTCTGCACATCATTTTGATTTATATTAGCCTGGCGATTTATTCATCACACAAGGCCCTCGCCGCACTAAAACAAAGCTGTAAAACGAGAATGAGCTATAATATTGTTGTATTGTACTTAAAATGTGCATTGATTCCATGTTAGATGCATGTTAAACGGAATCAGTCATTTCATTTATTCAATTACTAAATTATGTAGAAGTGTTCAACTGTGTCTAACATTTTGTTTTTATAATTCGGTGGCCATTATCATGATTACCCCTGTAAACCAATAATAAACTAATCCTTGTTTCAAGATGTCATCTAACCAAAATATTACTCCAGTTGGTATGTACATTTTGTGTAAAAATCGAAAATATCCATTTTGACATGACTGAATGAACACGGATTAAAGACAAATTTCCTACTTTTAAAAGTCACAAGAACTCGCTCGCCTTTACACATTGTCTTGAAACAGCACATGTAGCTGAATTGCATTGTTAATGGTTTGTGAAAAATGCTGGTTGAAATTCTTTCATTTTGATGTGTTAATGGTACGTGTTGAATGCATTTATTGCAATTTTAAAACAGAGCAATATGAAATTTCTCAATACACAACAAACTGCATTAATGATATAACTTTTTCGAACTTTGAAAAAATGATATTTTCTCTGTAATTTTTGCTTACTCAACCATGAAATAATGGAACCTCTTATTTAAACACATTGCTTTCCTTATCTACATTGCAATATTTGGGCGAGACGAAATCTTGAAACGAATCTTGGTTATTAAACTAAGACTTATTTTGCCGGGGGTTTATGTTTTTTGTATTATTCACAAACAAAAGTTCCAAGAGTTTTATTTGAAGAGATCTAGTAACTGTGTTGACATGTGCAAAAGGTGGTTAACGGTTGATACAATGCATATTGTTGTTATTTGATATGTCCACTGGGTATTGTGTTAAATGGACGTTATACGGCCGAGTAATGAGCAAAGATGCAAAGTGATATTCACTAGCTTATTGCACTTACTTTTAAATATCTTTTTAACGAAAGGAAATGAAACCGGAACCGGTCACATGCTTCTATTGTTAATACGAATACAATACGGTATGAGGGAACCTCTAGAATTCCAATTTGACTTTGAGGATTTGAACAATGTTACTAGATCACTTTAACACCCAGTACTAATATGCTCAATACCGGAAACGGTTGCATAGTGGTTAGATAGTCGGCCTTATGAGGCGGACTATCTAACCACTATGCCGTCGGTCGGCAAATGAAAGGGCAGTTTGGGCGATAGTATCGAAAAATATCGTTTTTCGTTTTTTTGCATATTCGGATAGAGTATCAAAATACCTTTCCAATGATGTTTTCAAATTTTCCAGATTTGCCCGAAATCCGGAGATAATCCCCAATAATCAAAGGGCGATATCGCCAAACTGCGAGATTTCGGCAATTAAAAGGGCACTATCGCGCGCGCCCTTCTTCACATTCGCAAAGTGGAGTGAATTTCGGCAAATGAAAGGGCACTCCCTATACCGTACTGTGTTGAAGGGCGCATACGTCTATGCAGTGTGTAGTGTAAGAGCATCTCCTTGAAGATCATAATTGTGTTTTTTTTTAAAGGCGTATCATAGCATAAGATATGTTCACATAATCAACAAGTTTCCCAGATATAATCTGTATGCAAATTTATGCAAATTTATGAAAATTTATGCAAATTAGGGAAGCCATTTTGTAAAAATATCATCTATGATATTTCATCCATCAATAAATCTACTTTTACATTTTTTTTCTCTCTTTGTTCATGTTGTAAGGGTTAAGGATGATGTTAAAATTATTCGTGAGGTGACATATGACTTTGTGACGTCATAATATGCAAATTGGCCATAAATTTGCATAAAACTCCATTTTCTTTAGATATAATGATGATTATATCATGATATTACCTGAAAAATAAACGTTAGTCAATATCTATATATCAGAACCGCAGAGTGGAATTCATCTCAATGTGATAACAATAGTAATACCTTCCCTCCGCATCTTTTTATGCAAATTTATGCAAATTAGGGTAGATTTTTCTGAAAAAATATTATATGTGATATTTCTTACAGCAAGTAAGATATATGAACACATAGTGTCACTATTTTGATGCTGTAAGAGTCAGTGATCGTGATCGAATTATACATGACGTGGCCAGTTGAATTTGTGACGTCACAATATGCAAATTATAACATAAATTTGCATAAAAACTGAATTTCATTGCATATGATGATGATCAATGCTACATTATACCCCCAAATCAAATTTGTATTAATGTCTCTATATCAGAAACGCAAAATAGTAAAATACATTGAAATATGAAGATATCATTCATATTTTCTCTCCGTATCATCTTATGCAAATTTATGCAAATTATGGTAGCCATTTTGGAAAAAAAATAATATTTGATATTTCATCCATTAATATAAATACAATAACGTCTAGTGTCTCCATGTTTTGTTATAAGGTTGAAAAGGTTAAACATAAAGCTAAAGATATATATCAGGCTACAGATAAAGGCGACTAGTTGAGTTTGTGACGTCATAATATGCAAATTAGACCAGATATTTGCGTAAGACTGCATTTTCATTACATGTAAAATGTAATGATGATACTTTGTTATGCCCCAAAATAAAACTTAACTCAATGTCTTTATAGTTATACTGACAAACGCAGAGTGGAAGATATTCGAATGTTATGAACAAAGTTTGTTTTCTTTCCGTATTGTTCAGCGTAAATTTATGCAAATTAGGGTAGCCACTTTGGAAGAAAAAATCTTTGATATTTCATCCAGCTATGAATATACATTACCGAATAGTGCATATATATACTCATATATACGAGAAAGGATCTGATGGAACTTATGGATGTGTTAACCAATTGACTTCGTGACATCATAAGTAATATTGTTTTGCCGTAAAAAAAAAAGAAAAAACACCTTTTCTCTATATCAGAAAAGGAGTGTAAAATACATTCACATGTGATTATTATTTTTTGCTCAAGCTTTCTGTACCGTCTGTAATGTCACAATTCATGCAAAATTAATCTAGTTGCCGACAATAGTATAGCAGTGACATAATGAATCTCAATAACTATTGGAGATAAATTTATATAAGATTCCACACCCACACAGCAGCTACCTCAAGGCAATATACCACAATTCCTCCCCAGGATGGTGTTTCACAACAATCATTAGTTGAATGTATCGCTAAGTTGGCATTAGGTTCTTTGAAAAGTTGTTTTAAAAGTCCTTTTTCAAAGGCATAAAATATTTTTATTATTTTCTATTATCAAGGAGATTCCATGTTTTTGATGTAAAATATATATATGACAGTCTAAAAGCGTTGATATTTTATTTCGGGCTACACAAGTCATGGCTTTCCGTAATAGTTCAGTCCAACTTAGAGTTAAGTTCAACATCTTTGTGACCCCTCCCCCCCCCCCCCCCCCCCCCCCCCAGTTGTGTGTGATCGCGGTATCAGCTGGCTTCATCTCTTTCATTTAAAGGGCCCTGCAACCCAAATGCATGTTGTCCTCTGTTCATCTGTATTAGTGTACACATTCAATATTTGTAAACGGTTTGAACCAAATATGTTTTGTATATTTTTAACATTTTATCATTTATTTGTCTTCATGTTGCTAAGCCCCACCTCCTAAAAAACCCTCCAGAGCAAATTCTATTGTAGACCTGCAGTGACATCATTTGTCAATCACTGGTCAGCTACCATGATTAGGCTAATAACAATAGCATCACACGGTTGAATAGAATACCAACTCACACAACTTCAATTACAATAGCTGTTGCTATGTCAGAAGAAAAGCAATGTCTAAGCTATTGTATGGAGGTATGCAGGGCATGTTTTTGTGTGGATGTTCTTTTTGTACTTTCATCTTTTGTTAATCCCATGGTAGCTGACCAGTGATTGACAAATGATGTCACTGCAGGTCTACAATAGAATTTGCTCTGGAGGTTTTTTTAGGAGGTGGGGCTTAGCAACATGAAGACAAATAAATGATAAAATGTTTAAAAATATACAAAACATATTTGGGTCAAACTGTTTACAAATATTGAATGTGTACACTATACAGATGAAAAGAGGTCAACATGCATTTGGGTTGCACGGCCCCTTTAATATAATTTCATTTATTGACTCATAACACCAAAACAAGGAAATAATTTACAATGTAAAACAAAACAAATAAATAATACATAAATATAAAGATTGTACAATACAAATAAATGAGATAGGAATATGAGAAGGGACCATAATTAAAGATAAAAGAATCTTGGTGGGGATGGTCTTTATTTATTTATCAAAATATAATGTTCCCGGCAGTCGAATTACTTTGTTAAATCTAGAAATAAGGTTATTGAAAATAGTTTTGCATCCAAAGCACATGTTATATGGTGAATACATTATATAAGTGCTGAAGAGGTGGAGTGTTGAGGCCTGAAGCCAAACTGATTAGAAAATAACAAATTTCTTTGTTTTGATTTCTTTTTTTACCAAGTAAATTGTTTATAACCTTCCATGTAGCAGACATATTACCTATAGTATCTTTAAATTTAAATTCTTAATATTTTCTTTCTGCTTTACGAGACTCAAACGTGAACTTGTTTCTCATCTTTGTATACTTTCTATCAGAGGGATTTTTAAAAATCTATCGTTTATACAAATTCAACTTCTTCCTTGACATAGTTTTAAATGAGAATGAAACCAAGGTTTCTAAAATGTATTTTTTTCTATATATATTTACTATGGGAAAACATTCATCGTATAACGACACAAAAATTGCTAAAAAGGTATTGTAACACTCATATTGAGAAGACCATTTAACATTACTTAGTTTATGGCAAAATATAGCAATATTTGCATCAGTTATTGCACGTTTTTTAATAAAAGAATCGGAATTGTTTGTACGCTAGGTGATCGCTTACATCAGAAATAAATATACCTGAGTGAATAACATCGTCCTCATTTGTTAAAACATTGTCTGAAACAGAAGCCGATTGACTGGTAATTCGTGTCGGAGCTTTGATAAGTGGCAAGTGCTGTATCATCGAGGAATGTTTTCACCACGACAACGATGGATGCCCGGGAGGGCAGGGGGGGGGGGGGGGGGGGGGTACACTCATGTATAATGTAAAACGGATATTTGCCGCTTAAAGGGGTCTTGAAAACCAAATGCATGTTTACTCCTGTATATGTATTGGTTTACACATTTGTAATTTGTTTTCGAAATTTTAAAAATATGTTTCGTATATTTTTAAATATTGTATCATTTATGTTTCTTCATGTTGCTAAGCCCCACCTCCTAAAAAAAAAACCTCCAGAGTGAATTCTATTGTTGACTGGTGGTGACATCATCTGTCAATCACTGGTCAGTTACCATGAGATTAGCAAATTAGATGAAAGTACAGAAAGATCATGCACACAAAAGCATGCCCTGCACGCCTCCAAACAATAGCTTAGACAGTGCCCTTCTTCTGACAAAGCAACTGCTATTGACATTGAAGGTGTGTGAGTTGGTATTGTATTCAACCATGTGATGTTATTTGTAACTAAGTAGTGAATGACTGATGGGACTGATGTCACAACCAGTCAACAATACAATTTTACTCGGGAGAGGTTATCAGAGGTCGGGGGGGGGGGGGGGGGGGGGCTAGCACTATGGCGACAAATAACTAATACAATGTTTTTAAATATACAAAATATGTTGGGTCAAATGGTTTACAAATAGTTGACGGAAGATAACATGCGTTTTGGTTTACCTGGCCACTTGAAAAAAAAAAAAACCCGTTTTCACACCCGATTGCTGCTCTAAAGATACCCGACTTTCAAAAAATGCCGCTCTTTAGACCCCCGGAATGAATTGGCTAAGTAGTATGAAGACATATTAGTTTAAATGACCATTTCAACAAAATATTACATTATTATAAATGCTAATTAAGACATTCCCCACTAAGCCCTTCAAAAACAACCAATTACAACAAAACTTGTCTAATTTGACTTCTATTATACACACAACTTGAAATTATGTCACATTTCTGCGAATTCGTAATATTCTATGTACAACAATTAAAATAGCATCGTTTATGCAACAAAGCTATGTAAATAAATGCAATTCTAGTAACGTAAATTGTTAAATTGTTAAATCGTGTCATAATACCATTCAGGAAAAGGTCCTTTTATGTACACGTCAAAAATATTCTTAATTTATTTTTATTCATTAGAACTTTTCATGCCTCTATCATGATGTTCACGACAACATCAGCTTGTCACCAGCGATTATAAAATGCCCTTATTAAACACGTAGTATAAATTAGTATGCCAAATATGTATGTCCCTACAATACACGTTTAATAAGGGCGCGCGTATGACGGGCCAATAGTTGTATAGTTTCCTGCGCCCCGATTGGTCAAAACCGTACATCTACACCGTGGATGTATCGATGTATAGTTGTACATACTTATGTCATGTTTGGCCCGTCATATACGCGCGCGATAATGTCCTTCTTATCATGCGTATGCGCGGTGATTATGCATACGAAATCGGCTCATGAAAGGGCGATATGCAAACCGCCCTTTTATACATGCGCACTTTGGACTTTGCTTTGCGCGTAATAAGGGCGATGTAATAAAAGTTCATTTTCTTCGTTTTAAAACATAGATTTGACCTGTAAACCAAACACGGCGTTTATTTCTTATCACTTCATCATGTATTAAGCACACAACTTAATTTACTCATAATATATGAAATATAATGAAAATTTCCTTTACTTGTAAAAAAAACATGTATCGGTTTTTGCTATCGATAGCGTCATAATGCCCTTTCATTTGCCGACCGACGAGGTAAAGTGGTATAGTAATAAGTTTTAATGACAAAATGGCAGTTAAAACAGTTTACTCTTACGTAACCCCAAGGCTAATGGCGAGGAGCGGGGTCGATGGGCCAGGGTACCCCTTGAGCGCTGGTCAACCACGAAGGCTTAAACAGGTGTCTCGCAGACGCTCCCCCCCCCCCCCCCCCACCCCGTCACCGCAGCCACGTGAGAAGTAGCGATGGAAAGTTTTGGGGCTATACGGCCATTCGTTGTGGAGTTTCGATGGAGAGAGCATGAGCATACCAATAGGAAAGTTATTAATGATAACGTTGAACTTACCAAGTAAAAACAATTCAACACGACGAAACACATTCACACGTATACACCCCACCACAGCACGCACACACACGCGCACATACCACACAAACCCTGCTCGCTTTGCACAGCACATAAGCATACCACACAGCATACATATAGACATACATACACGCACATACGAATACACACGCATACACATATACACGAATTCGTACTCACGTACGATGATACGCAGACACACGCATATAAACCGCGCAAACACATATACATGCACGTACGCATACACACGCACACATATATATGCATACACGCACATACGCATACACACCCATACATACATACACGTACAAACACATAACACACGCATACGTACAGGCACACATACATACAAACACAAACGTACCCGCACACCACGTACAAACAAACACATGGACACACGCGATGTCTAAAGTGATCCATACAGATGGCACTGCCCAGTCTCATTGGAAGCTTGAAAGATTAAATTTGATAGACCTTGCAACATATAATTGATGATGAAATTGTGATTAATACAACAATTGAATAACATATGGGATCTAGTGCCAATAATCATGATTGTAGATGTAGCAAAAAATTAATATGTACAAAAACAAAATTGTGTCACCCCACATCTTGCTCTTATTTATGCTTTTTCACATTTTCGTAATACACCAATTAATTCAATGGAAAATGCGTGACAGTTACATGAATTATAAACAGGACGATCAATTCAGGGTGGTAGCTAAAGTCACTCATTAACTTTCGCCAAAAAAGTGTCATCAAGTTAAATGTTGCTAATCTATTACTCTGTGGTCTCTTCATATGAATATAGATAACTGCATATTCATGAAAATTGTTGGTATATTTACAAATTTAAAGTAATAGCAAACACGTAATTTTATAATTTCTAAACAAATAAATTCAAATGAGATCATATTTCGATCAATAAAGCTTAAAGGCATATATGCGTGGGTTATTGGACGCGTGGATCCATCTTGCGCACTTTTACGCATGGTAGGTAATCCCCATTGGCTCAGTTATAAGTAGCGATCGCAAACTGTCCCACGGCCGAATACCCGAGTCAAAAATGCATTAAAAATAGTCGCGTTCGGAATGTTTGTACTAGTCGAATGTAGATCCATCAGAGATGTTTACGAGCGAAAATATCACGTAACACGCTTAACCACAACCGACTTCAAAGTGCCGCCGTTTGATGGCTAGGTGATAGCGTGATAAATTTGTTTGCTGCATGCAATTTCATAAGAAGGCCTTTGTTCAGATATTTCGAAACACCTCTCTTCGATCGATCCAACATATATCTTGAGTTTACCTCGAGAGATTACGGTGGAGTCGAGTTGGAATTTGCTGACTACCCTTTATAACCCACGCATATATGCCTTTAAAGTGAACCATTAACTTCGTCAAATTCAACCGAAATCACTTGGAGCTTTCACACTTCTCTTGTACCTTGTTGTTTGGCTTATCGTAACAGAAGAATAAAATAGGTTTTGATTTTTCAAATGTCTCACTTGTTATTGGGATATTGAAGATGTAATTTGAAAGCGTTCGGGGAAGCTTTGCGATTGAACTCAAAGTATCCGATTTCGGATACTTCGATCGTCCTTAGTATCCCGATACTTTGGGCGAACGATCGGGATGAAATATGACATAATTTTTTTAATTTTGTTCACAAGGTAAACATTGTTTATCTCCTACCGAAATATCACACATCATTCAGAAAAATCTTGCAGTGATATCGCTATATGACTGAAGTCTCAAATATCGCCTTTGGAGGAAAACAATTTTACAAAGATAATCGATCACTTTAAGCCACTCTCGAAAATTAATACAAGCACGTAACCAATGACCAATTATTCAAGAAAGACACTTATTTATATAATGTATAATACTAATGAATTAAAATGAACGGTATCTAACTGGACCAATGACACTGGTTTACCTAAGAGGAGCCATCGGGGCATCTGTTAACGGGGGCTTAAGTTGCAAAATACTGAATACCGCGATGAACAAGTACATGACAGATATAACACGGCATCCAATATAGCTTTGTTGACAGTATCGAAAATTACATTTCAATGAAAAAATGTCATCAAAGTGAATATTGCAAAGCTGCGATAGCTTCAGATAAGTAAAGATGAATACACTGGGCTCAAACAGAAACTTATAATTGTTCACATGATCATATCTTGAAATCCTGTCCATCAAAATTAACCAAAATGACACACAGGATTACATAAATACTCTGCTCTAAACACATGTCAGTAACTAAAGCAAAAAGCACTGACATGGAACAACTTCCGGGACCACATGTCACAGTATAAGGGACAATCCGCCTGTTAATGCACACGCTCAGCGCAGCTCTATAGGAAGAGAGGAACGATCTCCCCGAGCCTGTATCAGAGCCTGGTGGACAGCATGCGTAGCAGATGCACTGAATGATTCTAAGCACATGGTGGACACACCCACTATTGATTTCTGTGTTTGGGTAACTGACATTACCTTCATTTCAATTTCTCTTGACTTCCTCACCTGCCTTAAACTCTGTTGCCGAAATTTCCAGCCTGTGACATGTGATACAGGTAACGGTTCCATGCCAGTCCCTTTTTCAGTTCTGTCAGTAAGGTAACCTCATGGATTTTGACATGTCAATGGAGAAGGGTATTACTAAGTAATCCCGTGTGTCATTTTGGTTAATTTTGATGGACGGATTTTCAAGATATGACCATGTGAACAATTATACGTTTCTTTTTGAGCCCAGTGTATTATTCTCTGCAAGTGTAGGTATATTAAAACATTATGACAATGCAGACGCGTAACCACTGGTCAATTATCAATAGAAAGAACCGAATTTCTATAGTTTCTAGTATAATTTGTTAACATTAGCTTGTTACTTTCTGACCGGTATGGCGTTGATCAATGACGACTCGGATAATGTATATTTTACGCCTGTATGTATTGGTATGAGGCCAGTGAGTGTCGTGTGTATTAGGTTAGGGACTTCGAAATGTTTAATAAGTAGGTCGTAGGTTCGAGCCTATATGAACAGTCACAAG
>JBAMJV010002642.1:0-57100 GCA_037951105.1 Echinarachnius parma
ACATTGGCATGCCCGGAAGTTTTATTATGCGTTCATTGAAAGTGTCTTGATGGCTCGAAGACCTGACTTTGGGGGGCACCCACTTTGGGGACAATAATGGGGGTCCAGGGGGCAGAGCCCCCGGAAGCTTTTAGATTTCAGACATTTGCTCCTAGCATGGGTGTTAACATTGTATAAAATAGTGACACCTACTCATAAGTATTTTTAAAGGGCATAGCGAGGAAAAGACTGAGCCTTGCATGAGATGGATCCACGTGATCATGTATACTATAGAGCCATCGATATAGTCTAGGGCATTGGGCTCCCATGAAACTAAGCAAGGGCGTCAACAATTTCTCAAAAGTGAGGGAGACATTGCGAGGAGGGTGTGGGAGGGGGTGTCCCCCTCCCACACTAGGAGCTTTTGTATTTTGGGGCGTGAAATTGTGCGATTTGGTGCACACCTGAGACAGAAATTTCACGTAATATGAAGTAAATTATATAGGTATGGAACCAAACATACATAATGACAAAGGAGGGGGACAATCTGCTCCTTTTTCAATGTGGGGGGACACATACCGTAGAACACCATCGTCAAGCACCCCCAAACACCTATACGCATATCTTGCTTTTAAAGAGCGCTTGCTCTCTGTCCAAAAGGGAAACGTTAATCAAGAATGCAAATAATGGTTAGGAATATTCATGAGGATAATAATGGAGGTGAATCTCATGGAAACGTCACTTAAAAGAAAGATGGGTATAGGTGCTTGGGGGGTGCTTGACGACGGTGTTCTACGTATGTACCGAGATTATTTAATTTTCTGTGACGGTGTGCTATCTATAGATGAGGGTTAATAACTTCGTTTGAGGTGTGCGTTTGAGAAATTACCGTGCCCAACACATTTCAAAAGGTGAGTTCCCGCAACCCAAATGAAACTTGCAATATGAGAAACTGTATGTGCGCGAAGCGCGCGGCAAACAAGAGATTTACAGTCCTTTTCAAACAAACAAAAACGGCTATTTTGAAGATTAATTATTGATAAATGTGTCTTTCCCCTCTTTGCATTATATCACTCGATTTTTTTCTTCCTCATTTTCGGAATTATTTGGGGGGGCGAATGATATGTTCGCCCCCCCTAATATTTCATTGAGGGGCGACCGCCCCGCACCCTGCCCCCCCCCCCCCCCCCCCCAGGATCGACACCCCTGTGGTTTGTATTACTATGTTGCTATTCACATAACATATTTTGTATTGTGTACTTATAATATTTTTGAATAAATTTTATTTAAAAAAAAATTAAAATCCTGTAAATCCTCATCAGCGTCATCCTAAATCCATATTGCTTCATCTCCCGACCCCGCTTCATGTTTCTTTCTTCCGCTCATGTCTTCAGAATGCCGGAAGTTCGTGAACATCCGATGAAAAGAGACAGCTGGTGTTATGCCGTGGTGTTTTTGCGAAGTTCGTCCTGCACTTCTTTATCTCGGCATTCCCAATTCGTTGTCGGTGCTTCTACCTTCGCTGGTCTTCCAGCTGGACGCCGACTACGCCACGGCTGGAACCCATCGTCTCCTTTCAGCTCGCCATGATGTACCTGCGTGTAAGTTATTCTGGAACTATACAGACTAAGATTTAAATTTACAAGTTCGGGTTACTGCTTTCTTGAAGACCGATAGTCTAGAAAAACATTCATATAGTGCCGTAATGGGACCTTTCCTTTTATAGGTGAAATACAGCTTGTCACAGAAAAAATTACATCGGCACTTTCCGCAACGATAACTTTAAAGATAGTAGATCAATCAGAATGATATTCAGGTATGAATCTATAACTTATTACTACATCTTGCAGAAAACCCTATTCGATTTGCTTCAGTGGTCATGGAGAATGAGGATCTTTTGTCAATCATGTCAGATGTTTCTTCCCTCCAGATTTTGTAAGGAGACGTGTTGTCCATTGACAACTTTCTGCAACGATAACTTTAAAAATAGTAAATCAATCAGAATAAATTTCAGGGTATGAAACTATAACTTATTACCTACATCTTGCAGAAAATCCTATTCGATTTGCTTCAGTGGTCATGGAGAATGAGGATCTTTTGTCAATCATGTCATGTGTCCATTTTCGTTATGTTCACGCGTTATGAACGAAAATTGACACATGACATGATTGACAAAAGATCCTCATTCTCCATGACCACTGAAGCAAATCGAATAGGTTTTTTTTGCAAGATGTACGTAATAAGTTATAGTTTCATATCCTGAAATATCATTCTGATTGATCTAATATCTTTAAAGTTATCGTTGCGGAAAGTGCCGTTGTATTTTTTTCTGGGACAAGCTGTATGTTCGAAATACAGAAGGCCATGATTGTCCTGGCTTGTAAATCGTTCTGCAACTTAATATTTGTTTGGGGTTATCAATGATTAAGGGCTACTGTTTTCCCGAAGACCTATGGTCTGGGGAACTATCCACCTGTGCCGACTTGGGACTGGGGTGTTTCACAATGATCCTAAGTTGAACTTAACTCTAAGTTGGACTTAAAAACTGTGGAAAGCCATTCGTTTCTTTAAAAGGCATAAAATGATGATTCAATCATATATATTTTATATTATCAAAGAGATTTCATGTTCTTGATGTAACATTTATGGAAAGTCTAAATTCTTGCTTTTTTGCTTTTGAGTATATTGTATTCCAAGGCTACAAATGGCTTACCATACTTTTTAAGTCCACGAGAAAAGGAGCCATGGTTACTGTGTTGACCTATCAGAGGGCTAGCTTTCTGATATGATACGGTCCGATTCAATTCGAAATCTAACCCTCTGATTGGTCAAAACAAGACCCGTGGCTATTTTCCTCACATCACTGCATGTGTATACAAACTCCCCAATGCACGTAACATTTAAAGGGGTAGTTTAGTTTTGGTAAGGCTGAACTTTAATAACCAAACCTGGACAGTAACCTTATAAACTAATATTAATAACTCCACCACGCTCAAAAGTAATACAAAATTACAAACGACTAAGTAAAAAGCACGTTATCATTCAAAAAGAGCATTTAAACACAAGAGGGCGCTTCTAAAAAGGCATCGGTTTCAACCATTTTCCATACAAAATTAATGCATGTGCTGTTTGATTGAAATAATGATTAAATAGAGAAATCATCAACAAATAATTAAAAAACGATTTGAAAATGTTTGTAAAAGTGCTAGCATTTAAAAAAATGTTTGAAAAAAAAAAACGTCAACCCGGTAATTAATTTGGGCCCCAAATAATTATAAGATCAGATAGATTTATTGATATTTCAGCCGTTTCTGGGTCGATTTTGCCAAATAAAGTTTATTCTGCCATTAAAATTGCATGTTCTCTCAATCCGACACTCAGATTTTCATTACCTCACAAAAAAAATTGTGATGTGCAGCGCCTCTCTACCAAAACTAAGCTACCCTTTAAACATCGATGTTTGTTTCACCAACTTAGATAGATCGTTCTATCATTGCATGCCCATATTCCATACACACACAAACACACACCAATGCACGTACTAATTTCCACATCGATGAATATATTTCTTTATTGCTCTGTCTCTCTGACGGTGAAGATAAAGGCTGGTCCCTACTCAATTCATTTATTGAACGTGTATTTGTATATCTACAAATATCTATAACAGTTTGCCGATGTATCCTTAATCTGGTCAGGTCCCATTGGAAGTATTCTAACAAAGCGGTTCAACGCTCGTGCAGTTGCGACAGTCTGCGGTCTTATTGCAGGGGTTTGCCTGATAGCATCTTCCTTCGCAACAGCTAAAACTGCCATGATGGTCGCTATGTTACTCACAGGTAATTAACTATTTATCTAATATACTTCCTCCCAGATGATAATACATAAATTGAGTTAAACATGAAAACAAACTCACAAAGGCGGGGCTACGGCGCATACATGCTGCGGGGCTACGGGCATGGCGGGGCTGTAGCCCCCTGAAAGGTTTGAAAACACCGATATCCAGGCAAAGCTAACCTCCTATCGGGAAGAGGCTGGGGATACATCTTATTTTTGGAGGAAATCCCCTCATATTCGGGCTAAATAAACTTGCATCGAGCAATATTACCTTGCATTCAGGTAATTACCTCATATCTTAGGAAACATAGCTCAATTTTTGTTCAGAAAATATGTTATTCGGGCAAAAGGTCTCAGCCCCCTTTGCTCTTATGTCCATGTATATACAAGATACTGAATTCAATCAAGGGCAGGTTAGTCACTTTTATTGACATGATTGATATAACAATAATATTATGCCTAAAGACCCATTCCATGCATGGTTCCCAACTGGTGAAATGTCAATCGGGAATACCATGCTTTTACTGCCTGTTTGTATTCCCTGTCAAACGAGTCGTGTGATAATTAAAGAACTTTCAATCTATTATTTTAATTGAATTTCCGCTTTTAAAACTTTGTTTTCAATTAGGCCTACCCCATGCACAAATATAAGGACATTTGAACATGCACCCTCTTCTACGTGAGATGAATCCCGTCCTTTATACGTTCCTTTTTTTTCTTCTAGGATGTGCCATGGCGCCAATGCGACAAATATCGTCGACCACACTTTTCAATCGCTTCCCGGGGTCTGCATACGGCGTGGCCGAGTGCTGTAGCCAACTCGGGGCGCATCTGGGTTCCAGCTTGCTACCTTACCTCACCGTGAGGTGTTTAACGGCGTACGGACCGAGGGGTGCTATTCTTGTTCTTGGCGGTTGTCTCCTACACTGCATACCCATTGGGTTGTCAATGAGATCCCCAGACACGGTCAGGTACAGCAGAGTGGCAGACAGGGGCACGGATGACATTGCGCTGCAGGAGACAAGTCAAGAACCGGAAGATCCCATGACATCCACCTTAGGTAACACAGAGGACAAAATACTAGCAGACAGGGACACTGATGGCTCTGTCCTGCAGGAAGACCAGACCACGATTGACGTTGAGCTACAAAATGTAATGCATGCTACGATAGAAGGCCCAACAATGAGCTGCTCGGGTGAGGTACATACTTGTCACGAGGAGGGAAATGAACTATTGCAATCAATGCCCAATTTAATTTCGGCGCATGAAGAAGATGATGACATTATTAATGATGATGAACAAAGCACTGAAGCTGATTGCGCCGAGACAGAAAGGGCAAGCCTCCTCCACAAGGAAGAGCATCAATGCAGCTCGACAAAATTACCAGAAGAAAGAACAACGTTGAAAAGGGTTCTTGACGTTATTTCCGCTGTGACCGATTTCAGCTCACTCAAGAGCGAGCCCATTTTTACCTTCGTTTACCTCCCTTGCAAGGCTCTATCGGAATGTGCTGTCGCCGTTTGGATGCTGTACGCGATATCTTTTGCCGTGTCATTGGGAATAGACGAGAGTTCTGCCGTGTACCTTACGACTTCGGGAGCCGTCGGGGGACTCCTCAGTCGACTCATAGTCATTGGCATTCTGTATAAGTGGCCAAAGTGTGCGCCCCACGTGCACGCCGCCAACCTTGGTATCTGTTCGGCAGGCCTGTTCGCCTTTTCTACAAGCAGGACGCTCACCCAACTCCTGATCGCATCGTTCGTTGTCGAGATCGGTATATACGGAGTGAACTCGAGCTACCTGGCTGCCTTGGCGGCGACTGTGAACAAAGATAATTTCGGAGGTGCATTATCCTACTCTTTCTGTATTAGGGGAATAATCAGGATATGCGTTGGAGCGTTGGCAGGTTCGTATTTCAATGATAGTTTTTAGACCATAATAAAGAGAACAATGACAATACTAAGTCGCGGGAACACTTCTGCAATGTGTTGGATAAAAGGAACGTTGTAACTATCCCAATCATGTGATTGTGATGGACGATTATTTTGTCAATTGCTTTGTATATTTATTCGTATCGAGGAAGCAGAAAATTGTCATCATGTGGGCTACCAGGTATAATTACATAATAATTGTTATTTTGATACAAATTTTGCCTAATTAATGAGCAACTATTGCCCCTTCATACTTCGCACCTGTTTTGGGTTGACCCTTCACACGGCTTTGGTCGCATCCATTTTTACTTGGGTTGCGAATTGTTTGAGATAGTATTTTCTTGTCTATTTCTGTTATGAAAATAATAGTCACGACGTTTTTTACGATGTAAGTGTGCTTCGATCTTTTTTTCAGTTGCGAATTCTTTGAGTAAGTGTTTTTCTTTTCATTGGTTTGTTTTTAAACAGGTGGTTTGTACGACATGCTGGGATCGTTTCGCCTCATCTTCATGATTGTTGGCGCGCTCAAGGGAACAGCCTTTCTGATCTTCTCGATGCACATCCTTTTCGAGTATTTTCGTCGTGAAAAGACCAAATACTGATGATCACACCTCGTGTATGCGATACTTGTTATCCATGTGGAAATTAGTCGAATCGTAAAACATGTATCAAGACACAGTTATGTGTCCACCAGATATGGCCTTTTAGTATATATACATTCTTCACTTCCTGGTCTTCCGATGCCAGAGGCATGACGTAGGGGTTGGGTAGGATGGGCACCCTGACGCTTTATTTACCATCATTTGCAAAAAGTTTAAGACCACCCTTCCAAAATAAAAAAAACACAACAAAGTTAAACATTTATTTTTCAGACATACTTTTATTTTCAACGCATAACCTTTGTATCACTTGAACTGCTGGGCTTATACCATTACCAGCGAAAAAATACACGGGGGCGGAGGGCGAATTCGCCCCCCAAAATGCCCAAATTCGCCCCCGAAAAAAAAAATTCGCCCCCGAAATTTGTTTTTGAATTTTTTTATTTTTTTGGATTTTCTGGATTTTTTGTGGCATTTTTCTGTTTGGATTGTGATCAAATGCTTATAAAATGATCACTTACAGCATTATAGCTTATTAATCGCCCCTGAAATTCGAAAAAGAGCCCTGAAATTTGTAGCCCCCGAAAGTTGGAAAAGTAGCCCCCGAAAATGGAGCCCCGGAAAATGGAGCCCCCAAAATAAAAATATGAATTTTTTCGCTGACCATTACTCTTGTGCTACTGACCACTGTAGTAAACATGTTATGCAACCATTTAATAAGACAAAAGAATGCAGTCCAAATTATTGAAATACCCACAAATTCCCAGGTGGTCTTAAACTTTTGCAAATGATGGTACTCTCTGTTTAATTTTAGGTCATTCGCAATGTCTTCCAAAAATCAAATTGACTATGCAGGAGTCTTTTGTGCATTACATTTCCCTCCCGTGGTCTTAATGTGCCAAAAACGAAATTGGTCGAAATATATATTTGTGTATTTCATTTCCCTCCCTTAGAGGGCAGTAATTAGGGGTTGGCCAAAATTGAATTCATACTTTTCAGAAAAACTACCCAGTTATGACAGCAATATTGGGTAAAAGTTTTAAGAGTGTACCTTAAAGTCAGCATGCAAATTTGTACGGTTTCGAACACTGTGCCCTCCCCCCCCCCCCCCCCCCCCCCAATAATTATATATTTTTTGTATATTTAGGGTTTCGTTCAAGAAATGCTCAATTTGTAGGAATTTATAGAGATTAAGACAGTTTGTGCCAAGGCGTGTTTTATTGTTATTGTATAAAACATTAATTCAACCGCAAATGAGATACGGAATTGAGGTTTCGGGAAGTAACTATGAAATAAACATGAAGTGTTTATTAATAAGCCAAAAGATGGCACTAAGTATTATAACATTTAGACCAATTAGGACTCATTCAAAACCGATATTTCAGGAGCTAGATTTATTGAATGTGTATCAACTCCATAAACTATCTATTTGTGTTTTTATGTATAAATTATTGAATGATAAATTGCCACATGCAGTCCCTAATTCAGTATTGCTGTTTCATAGAGCACAAATATGAGACTATACAAAGAGAAAGTAAGAAGTTGAGTGTGCCTAAAGTAAGGACTACGCAGGGTAAATTTTCAGTGTCATTCAGAGGCACATGCTGTGGGAATGATGTACCCCTATATCTGTACGGGGGAAAGAATCAGTGTCTTGCTGTCGTACAACTCTAATATAACAAATGTTAATAGAATAATTGTTTTGAACTTTGAACCGAGGTTCTTGCATTTTTGTAAATATTATGTTATATAATTCTTTATCTTTTTATTTAGTGTAACATACCAAAGCTTTGTATTTAATCACAAAACATATTTTAGCCTAGATGTAGAATAGCTTGTAGCTTAAGTATGTATTCAACATTTATTCATATTGATTCATTACATTCTCATTGTTGAGATACTTTTGTGTGTTAGTGGTACCAGACACGATTAGCATTTAAGGCTTTTTTCTGGTCCCATTTATCCTTTCAATATCCATGTTAAACATTCACTTTTGATTGTTATATTGATGTACTTTGTGTTTGGATAATAAAACATCAAACATCAAACAAATTATGACATATACATTTGTCTTGCTGTCATTGGGTCCACTTTTATTTATTATTTATATAAATGATTTTTGTAAATCATCCGATATATTGTCATTCATACTATTTGCTGATGACACTAATTAATTTTTTTCTCACAGAAATCCACATATTCTAGTAGAAACGATTAATACTGAGTTATTTAAGATTTCCCAGTGTATAAGAGCTAATAAATTATCTTTAAATTTTCAGAAAACTAAATTTATGCTTTTTAGTAAATCAATAGATTCTTTGCCCTCAAATATTGTTTTTGATAATAATATATTGGAATATGTGCCTTCTATTACATTTTTGGGAGTAATTGTTGATAATAAACTTTCATGGAAATGTCACATTGATAGCATTTGTAAAACTATTTCGCGTAATATTGGAGTTATAAAACGGTTAAAAACTTGTCTCCAATGTATTCTTTGTTTATGTTATATTCATCTTTAATATTGCCGTACTTAAACTATGGCCAAAAACGAAATTGGTCGAAATATATATTTGTGTATTTCATTTCCCTCCCTTAGAGGGCAGTAATTAGGGGTTGGCCAAAATTGAATTCATACTTTTCAGAAAAACTACCCAGTTATGACAGCAATATTGGGTAAAAGTTTTAAGAGTGTACCTTAAAGTCAGCATGCAAATTTGTACGGTTTCGAACACTGTGCCCTCCCCCCCCCCCCCCCCCCCAATAATTATATATTTGTTTGTATATTTAGGGTTTCGTTCAAGAAATGCTCAATTTGTAGGAATTTATAGAGATTAAGACAGTTTGTGCCAAGGCGTGTTTTATTGTTATTGTATAAAACATTAAGTCAACCGCATATGACATACGGAATTGAGGTTTGGGGAAGTAACTATGAAATAAACATGAAGTGTTTATTATTAAGCCAAAAGATGGCACTAAGTATTATAACATTTAGACCAATTAGGACTCATTCAAAACCGATATTTCAGGAGCTAGATTTATTGAATGTGTATCAACTCCATAAACTATCTATTTGTGTTTTTATGTATCAATTATTGAATGATAAATTGCCACATGCAGTCCCTAATTCAGTATTGCTGTTTCATAGAGCACAAATATGAGACTATACAAAGAGAAAGTAAGAAGTTGAGTGTGCCTAAAGTAAGGACTACGCAGGGTAAATTTTCAGTGTCATTCAGAGGCACATGCTTTTGGAATGATCTACCCCTATATCTGTACGGGAGAAAGCATCAGTGTCTTGCTGTCGTAGAACTCTAATATAACAAATGTTAATAGAATCATTGTTTTGAACTTCGAACCGAGGTTCTTGCATTTTTGTAAATATTATGTTATATAATTCTTTATCTTTTTATTTAGTGTAACATACCATAGCTTTGTATTTAATCACAAAACATATTTTAGCCTAGATGTAGAATAGCTTGTAGCTTAAGTATGTATTCAACATTTATTCATATTGATTCATTACATTCTCATTGTTGAGATACTTTTGTGTGTTAGTGGTACCAGACACGATTAGCATTTAAGGCTTTTTTCTGGTCCCATTTATCCTTTCAATATCCATGTTAAACATTCACTTTTGATTGTTATATTGATGTGCTTTTTGTTTGGATAATAAAACATCAAACATCAAACAAATTATGACATATACATTTGTCTTGCTGTCATTGGGTTCACTTTTATTTATTATTTATATAAATGATTTTTGTAAATCATCCGATATATTGTCATTCATACTATTTGCTGATGACACTAATTTATTTTTTTCTCACAGAAATCCACATATTCTAGTAGAAACGATTAATACTGAGTTATTTAAGATTTCCCAGTGTATAAGAGCTAATAAATTATCTTTAAATTTTCAGAAAACTAAATTTATGCTTTTTAGTAAATCAATAGATTCTTTGCCCTCAAATATTGTTTTTGACAATAATATATTGGAATATGTGCCTTCTATTAAATTTTTGGGAGTAATTGTTGATAATAAACTTTCATGGAAATGTCACATTGATAGCATTTGTAAAACTATTTCGCGTAATATTGGAGTTATAAAACGGTTAAAAACTTGTCTCCAATGTATTCTTTGTTTATGTTATATTCATCTTTAATATTGCCGTACTTAAACTATGGCCAAAAACGAAATTGGTCGAAATATATATTTGTGTATTTCATTTCCCTCCCTTAGAGGGCAGTAATTAGGGGTTGGCCAAAATTGAATTCATACTTTTCAGAAAAACTACCCAGTTATGACAGCAATATTGGGTAAAAGTTTTAAGAGTGTACCTTAAAGTCAGCATGCAAATTTGTACGGTTTCGAACACTGTGCCCTCCCCCCCCCCCCCCCCCCCCAATAATTATATATTTTTTTGTATATTTAGGGTTTCGTTCAAGAAATGCTCAATTTGTAGGAATTTATAGAGATTAAGACAGTTTGTGCCAAGGCGTGTTTTATTGTTATTGTATAAAACATTAAGTCAACCGCATATGACATACGGAATTGAGGTTTGGGGAAGTAACTATGAAATAAACATGAAGTGTTTATTATTAAGCCAAAAGATGGCACTAAGTATTATAACATTTAGACCAATTAGGACTCATTCAAAACCGATATTTCAGGAGCTAGATTTATTGAATGTGTATCAACTCCATAAACTATCTATTTGTGTTTTTATGTATCAATTATTGAATGATAAATTGCCACATGCAGTCCCTAATTCAGTATTGCTGTTTCATAGAGCACAAATATGAGACTATACAAAGAGAAAGTAAGAAGTTGAGTGTGCCTAAAGTAAGGACTACGCAGGGTAAATTTTCAGTGTCATTCAGAGGCACATGCTTTTGGAATGATCTACCCCTATATCTGTACGGGAGAAAGCATCAGTGTCTTGCTGTCGTAGAACTCTAATATAACAAATGTTAATAGAATCATTGTTTTGAACTTCGAACCGAGGTTCTTGCATTTTTGTAAATATTATGTTATATAATTCTTTATCTTTTTATTTAGTGTAACATACCATAGCTTTGTATTTAATCACAAAACATATTTTAGCCTAGATGTAGAATAGCTTGTAGCTTAAGTATGTATTCAACATTTATTCATATTGATTCATTACATTCTCATTGTTGAGATACTTTTGTGTGTTAGTGGTACCAGACACGATTAGCATTTAAGGCTTTTTTCTGGTCCCATTTATCCTTTCAATATCCATGTTAAACATTCACTTTTGATTGTTATATTGATGTGCTTTTTGTTTGGATAATAAAACATCAAACATCAAACAAATTATGACATATACATTTGTCTTGCTGTCATTGGGTTCACTTTTATTTATTATTTATATAAATGATTTTTGTAAATCATCCGATATATTGTCATTCATACTATTTGCTGATGACACTAATTTATTTTTTTCTCACAGAAATCCACATATTCTAGTAGAAACGATTAATACTGAGTTATTTAAGATTTCCCAGTGTATAAGAGCTAATAAATTATCTTTAAATTTTCAGAAAACTAAATTTATGCTTTTTAGTAAATCAATAGATTCTTTGCCCTCAAATATTGTTTTTGACAATAATATATTGGAATATGTGCCTTCTATTAAATTTTTGGGAGTAATTGTTGATAATAAACTTTCATGGAAATGTCACATTGATAGCATTTGTAAAACTATTTCGCGTAATATTGGAGTTATAAAACGGTTAAAAACTTGTCTCCAATGTATTCTTTGTTTATGTTATATTCATCTTTAATATTGCCGTACTTAAACTATGGCCTTCTTGCTTGGGGGAACACGCATCAATCGTTTTTAGATAGGCTATTATTGTTACAAAAAAGGATTATTCGTATTATTTGTGATTCCACTGCACGCTCCCACACAGACCCTTTATTTTTTTTAAATAAATTATTTAAAAATTATTTTTAAAAAGTCAATTTATGTATAAATATGATAATAATTTATTACCTTCAACTTTTGATTTTATGTTTTTTTTTAATCAATCGGTCCATAATTACCCAACTAGACAGTCAAATGAATTTCATTTACCCCTTTTAAGAACTTTATTAGCTCAGAATACGTTTATTTATGATGGTCCTAAATTTTGGAACACTCATGATATAGGTATGAAAAATGTACCTTCTCTTAATTCTTTTAAAAGAAAATTTAAATTATATTTATTACAACGTTATGGTACTAGTTAACTTAATTTTTGTTAATGAAAAAGGGTCATCGTAAAGAACCATTCATCATTATTGTCGCTTATTCTGGAAATTGCGCCGCTATTTTAATGAAATAATATTTCTTATTCTCTTAATTAGTATGAAGTTTTTGTTTTAATTGTATTTTATACATTTTCTATTAGTCTTGCAGGTCCATACCTTCTCAATCCATTATATTTTCTATATTTTCATTATCTTTTGTACAGCATCATCTTGTACAAGTATGCTTCCACACTGCGTCTTATTTTTTCATACATGTTCTCTTCAGTAGTCTTCGTAGGCACTACACTATTTTGAATCCTTATCAAACAGTTTGTAATAATTACATTTTTGTAATACTACAATGTATATTTGCTATCTTGTTTGTTTTGGGGTGGTTTTTTTTTGTATTATTCATAATTTTTCCGTATTTGAATTTTCGTATTTTTTCCGTATTTGATACTTTCATTACTTTGTAAAACATTAATTTTTGAGGGATTCCACATTCTACAAGTCATGCTTTTTAGTGGATCCCTCCATTTTCACTTGAAATTTAAACATACAGCAACATTCGTTTACTTTCTGATTCCACTTTTATAACATGATTATTTCTAAATGTCAAAATTGAATTGTACCTTATTTAAAAATTTACAAATTTCGTTGTATCTTAAAGGGGTAGTTTAGTTTTGGTAGAGAGGGCGCTGCACATCACAATTGTTTTGTGAGGTAATGAAAAACTGAGTGTCGAATTTGAGAGAACATGCAATTCTAATGGCAGAATAAACTTTATTTGGTCAAAATCGACCCAGAAACGGCTGAAATATCAATTAATATATCTGATCTTATAATTATTTGGGGCCCAAATAATTAGACGATTTTTCAAAAAATTAAAAAAATGCTTGCACTTTTTCAAAAATTTTCAAAAGTGTTTTTTAAATAGTTGTTGATGATCTCTCTATTTAATCATTATTTCAATAAAACATCACATGCATAATTTTGTATGAAAAATGGTTGAAACCAATGCCTTTTTAGAAAGCGCCCTCTTGTGTTTTAATGGCTCTTTTTTTAATGATAACGGGCTTTTTACTTAGTCGTTTGTAATTTTGTATACCTTTCGAGCATGGTGGAGTTATAACTATTAGTTTATAATGTTACTACTGTCCAGGTTTGGTTACTAAAGTTCAGCCTTACCAAAACTGTACTACCCCTTTAATTCATTGTATTTTAATTAATAATCATATCAACATAAATTTTGATTGCCAATGTTTATAATTTATTGTTTATACATTCACAAATGTTGTTGTGACTTATTCATTGTAAATATATGTACCATCTTGTTGAAAATGAAATAAAATTGAACATTTGAACATTGAACATTGAAAAAACCTTCAATTTTTCCTTTTTTGGATATCATAAATATGCCGCTATTGGTTTGCAATACGCGGACATATTGTATCTTGTATCGGTAATTTCACTGCATTTACAATAACTCAATCACGCAAAGTGCACTTTTCACACCCCACTGAGCATTCCAGCAAGCAGCACATTAAGCGCGTTCAGTGTGAAGGTACATAATCCTGCTCCTTCTCGTACCCACTTGGACTCGTTATTGGAGAGCTGCAACTGTGCGTAACTTAAAGGGATCTAGTAACTTTGTTGACATGTGCAAAAAGTGGTGAGTGGTTGATACAATGTATATTATTGTTATCTGATATGTCCACTGGGTGCTGTGAGAAAATTTCAAGTTAAATGGAAGTTATATGGCCAAGTATACGAGCAAAAATGCAAAGTGATATTCACTAACTCATTGCACTGACTTTGTACACGGTTACAACGATCCAGTGGATAGTTTAACATCCGTTTGATTCAGATTAGGTTTGGGTGCCTTTTAGAAACGTTTAGGAGCGTTCATGATTTTGGTCCTCTTCAGAAACGAATTCATCTGCAATACACAAGTCTATACCTGTCCAGTGAAATGGGAGTCTATACCAGCTCTCTGTCTGTACTATGTACGATTTACTTATATTTTAGTCTTCCAAAATAACAAAATAACTGAATAACCAGACTGTTGCGGGGTGAGAAATAACAGAATAGGTAAATATTAACATTATTATGTCGTATCATGTTGTGTTATTTCCTTGTTGAAAATGTGCAAGGACAATTTAGTATTATATCCTTCATTTCACACTTTTCCCTTCTCTCGGGACTACTTTCTTTATATTTTACAAACTTTTGTTCTTATTTTTTTTTCGAGTATCAAATTAGACGACTGAATAACATTGCATTATTTCAGATGAAAGTTTTGATGTTGCGAGTACCACAAAAACATACCTTTTCAATGAAACAATACCAAAGGAAAATGTTACGCGAGTTACCGTAAAACAAGTTAGAAAATATGCTCATGCTCCCTGCTATATTATCAAAGAATACATCAGAATTAGTAAAGAATCTTTCACCATAGTATTGTGAGCTAATTCGTTGTGTAAATTCCGGGAAAGACTGAGTGGATGATCGCAATATTAAGGCTGGATTATTGATTGTTGCGCAAAGAGTTGCAATCGATTGCAAAGTTGCGATTGATTGCATGCAGAACATGTGACTAAATGCACACATCTGATTGGTTAACATGTTCATATTTTCTGACTTACAATAATATTTAATCGCAACTTCATAAACGATAGGCAGCTCCTTCTGCAAAGGGGCCCATCTGAAAAGTATAGGAGGAGTTCATCATTAGCCTTGAATCAGTTAATTTAAAGCGATTCATTAGCTTAATTTTCGTTTTTACCAAAAGTGATATTTGAGACTTCAATCTTATACCAACATCATTGGAAGATTCTTGAGAATGATATGTGAGATTTTCATAGGAAAGGACTAATGTTCACCTAGTGAAAAAACAAGTAAATTCATTTTATCCCGATCGTACGCGTGAAACATCGGAATTCAGATACTTGGGAAGATTTAGTCTTCCAATTCAGATACTCTTGACTACGGTCGAAAGCGTCTACAGACGATTTAGAATTCAAACTTGAATATCTCCATAATTAGGGAGACATTTGAAAAATCAAAACCCATTTCACTCTTCCGTTACCATAGCCTCATAGGCCAAACAACAGGGTTCATGAGACCCCTTTAATGTATGAGGTACTTGATTTTGTAGATAGTAAGACAGTTGATGGGAAGCCACGACGATTGAGTAAGATTGGTGTGATGTAATGGTATAGCTCTGTGGTCTTACCACAACAAACATTCGGTTAGGGGGATTCACATGTTTGAGATTTAGCATCTACTAAACTTAAATATTTGTTGACGAGCTTTCGTCTCCTCCTAGAGGCTTTAATATTAAAGGGATAGTTGAGTTCTGGTAGAGAGAGTACAGTTTTAGTCAAACTGAATTCTAGTAACCAAAACCTGCACCATTACATTACAAACTAATAGTTATAACTCCACCATGCTCAAAAGGAATTAAAAAATTACAAACGACTAAGTAAATGCCTGTTATCATTCAAAAAGAGCTGTTTAAACTAAAGAGGGCGCCTCAAAAAACCGCATTTGTTTAAACCATTTAAAATAAAATATTGTGCATGTGATGTTTTGTTGAAATAGTGATTAGATAGAGAGATATTCAAAAACTATTTAAAAACCTCTTTTGAAAATTTTTGAAAAGAGGAAGCATTTTAAAACGAATTTTAACGGCTGGTTCAAAATTATCGAATACTTGTGGGACCCCACATTTATTACAAATGGATATGTTTATGGATATTTCAGCCGTTTCTGAACCGATTTTGATCAAATAAAGTTTATTCTGCCATTAAAATGGTATACTCTTTCAATTTTACACTCGGTTTTTGACATTCAGTTTGACTAAAAAAAAAAAAAAATGTTGTGTAGCGCCTTCTCTACCAAAACTCAACTATCCCTTTAAGCCAAGTGACTTTGATCCCTTTTACACACGAGAAAATTTGTGATTGCAATTATGAGTGTAATCATCTTTCACTCCAATTATGGTATTTTTGTCCGTGTGAACACAAGCTAGAATCACAAATCGCGAAACGCGAATCGTGCGTGGTCCGGAGGTGTTTTCTAATCATGATTCACTCAAATCACAGTGCGAATCTCTAGTGTGAACGGTTTGACCTCCAAAACATGATTTGGGAGGCGGAGCTTACGCGACCTCACATGCACTTCCGCCGATAAACCGGGCGCTCTTCGATTTGAATGCAGTCATGCAGTGTAGTAGTAGTGCTCTCCTTGTTTGATTGACAGGTACGTCTCCAGAAACGCGATTGTAATCACAGTTTGAGCGAAGTCTTTTTCGTCTTGTGAAAGCAAGTTCCCTGGTTTTGTTGCACTGCGATCACTGGAGCGAATTATGGGTGAAGAGTGTAGTCAGAGTCTCTATTCAGTTCAGGATTAAAGGAACTACAGCGTCTAGATGGCCTAATTTTCACAATTCGGCTCTCTATATGCAATTTTTCCCGAAGAAAAAGAATTTGGCAGTCATTTCTCATGAAATCAATCAATTTGGGGGTAATTAGTAAATATCTAATTGTCCTGGGAACGCCCATTTTATATCGCCAAAATGTGACGTCATCTAAATAACGGACTAATGAACTAAATTCTGTAGATGACGCGTCATGACGTAAGCCAATGAATTGTCAATCACATGTCGATCACGCTGCCGATTCCGGACCCTAAATGTGGGTGGGGCGTAAACTGGCTGCTAAGTGAGATTTGGCATCAGAAAACTAGTCTTAAATCACTACAGTGTTTATTTTCATGGATTTTTTTTTCGGCAGACCTATGTTTCAAGTCATCAACTATGGAATAAGTGTCAAAGTACGTTGTATTCTTTAGGTCCTTTAAGCTTCTTGATCCAAATGGATTCTTTGGTTTGGTTCAAAGTCTATAATCCGCTCTTCGTTCAATCCATCATGTCTGTGATATTGTTTGTGTTGTTTAGTGAGTGCACATCTACTAAATCCATGGAAATATGTATATACATGTAGGCATTTTACATACTAATAACAGTAAACTGAAGGAAACGTGGTGATACCTTTCAAAATAATAAAATTCACTATCGCTTCAAACAACATTTCAAACTATTTGTTAATACACACTTTACGTTATAATAAATTAATACTTATACGATTAGTTGTATTCCATACGATAGACCGCATTATTATAGAAACAGCTGCACTCACGGAGTGCATGTCCCTCCGCCGCCATGCGCGAATGAACTGAGACAGCCGAAAAGTAAATGATTAAAAAATCACATTTTGGGGGGAAAATGGACACCAAAGCGTCATATTTCCGTAAAGAATAGCCCAAGCTTACCTTGTATAGGTGCATTGCTTTCATTTAAAGGGGTAGTACAGTTTTGGTAAGGCTGAACTTTAGTAACCAAACCTGGACAGGATAACATTATAAACTAATAGTTATAACTCCACCATGCTCGAAAGGTATACAAAATTACAAACGACTAAGTAAAAAAACCCGTTATCATTAAAAAAGAGCCATTAAAACACAAGAGGTCGCTTTCTAAAAAGGCATTTGTTTCAACCATTTTTCATACAAAATTAACTTTTGAACATTTTTGAAAAAGTGCAAGCATTTTTTTTTGTTTTTTGTTAAAAAAATCATCTAATTATTTGGGCCCCAAATAATTATAAGATCAGATATATATTTCAGCCGTTTCTGGCTCGATTTTGACCAAATAAAGTTTATTCTGCCATTAAAATTGCATGTTCTCTCAAATTCGACACTTAGTTTGTCATTAGCTCACAAACAAATTGTGATGTCTTTTTATGACATTTTTCACGGCGATTCTGACGGTAATTTTCTACTCTCGAACTGCACTGCACAGACCACAGTCGCATAATAAGCCAGTTCGTAATTAGAGCAAGGAGCCCGGAAGACGTCACAGGTCATAGGTCACTATACCACAAAAGCTAGCTCGCGCGCGCGAGCGCTAGTACGGAAAAAAGCACGGCCGCGCGCGAGTATGCACACGTGTAGAACTAGATTGCTATGTGGCCAGTTCTGGCATAATTATGCTTTCTGGCATAATTTTGACCCTTTTGGCATCTGGCATTATGCCTGGCATAATTTTACGAATTCTGGCATAATTTGACTCTTTTTAGCATAATTCTGGCTCTAAGATCCTGGTCTAGGCCTCGGAATTTGTGTAAAAATCCTGGTCTCGTCTCGAAAATTTGGGACTGGACCTGGTCTCGGTCTCAAAAACGTCGACAATTCTCAGTCTAGGCTTCGAAAAATTTCTACGACTACCCCCCCCCCCCCCCCTGCTTACACTGTACAGGATTCCCAACTAATGGGTCCAGGTCTAGACCTCGAAAATTTGGGACTGGAGACCTGGTCTAGGCTTCGAAAATTTGGGACTGGAGACCTGGTCTAGGCTTCGAAAATTTGCGACTGGACCAGGTCTCGGCTTCAAAAATTGTCTACGACTACCCCCCCCCCCCCCCCCCCTGGTCTTGGCCTCAAAATTTCCTGGTCTCGGTCAAAAAAATGACTCTCGGCTACGAAAGAGGGTTTGGCATATTTAGTATAATTTTCGCTGCTCTCCTAGCATAATTGTATTTTTTTCACTGGCCACACTGCTAGATTGTCAATTCGCGAACGTGGAATCGTCGACCTCATCCAAAACGTGACATTTACAGTGCAAGATCTGTCTGTATTTCTCTGTTTCTTGTGTGTGATTTCGATTTGGCTGTTTTACAATGGCGGATGAAGATCAAGAAATATATATCGACGAAATTAAGTTGTGGTCTGTTGCTGCGTTGAAGGACTTTCTCCGTAAAAGGAACTTGAAAGTCAGCTAATGTGCTTTCGTACTCCTTTTTTCTTTTTTTCTTTTTTTTTCGTACCCATTTTTTCTCTTTTTTTTCCAAACGCTTTATTTGTCTTTAAACTCAACTAAATTAGTTCGTATAACTCACTGCACTTTGTCCTTATCCCTCGATGGTGTGTTGAAATCTTTTGGTCAACATTTAAGCCCTTTTTCAATTTTTTGGAGACTTTAATCGATGTCTTTGAAAGCGTCGCGGCACCAGCTTCGCGAGTTCGCGGTCGCAACAATCGAAATAGCGGGACTTCACGAGCAGCTATGCCGTTAGCTAGCCGGTGACTTGAACGTGTGGTACGCGCGCGCTGTACCGGTTACAAAATGTTCATACAAATTAAGTTTCTTGCAGTACGATGTGACAGAAATGATCGAATTTGTTGGAAATGTTAGCCAGATGGTGTTCTTTTTGCCCAGTTAGCACTGAAAGTGTCATGAAATTAGTATTCATGAAGAAATAGCTTCATTAAGTGTCCGGTGTCATACCAGGAAGTAAATTGTCCATTGACACACACACACAGTGTCGTCTGCTAAGCCCAATTTCGATCAAGCTGTGGTTCATCCACAGAACCCGGCCGTCTAGATCGTAATTACGCGCATGCGCAGTTTGTAATTACGAACTGGCTTATTGAACTGCATGCATATCGCATGGTGATTGATACAGTACACATGTACAGTGCATAACCAGGCCACTATAGTTGGCGCATGCGCATAACAGGCGAACAGACGAAATGACGAACAGACGAGACCGAAAACATAACCTCCTGCCAACTCCGTTGGCGGATTTCTGAAATTTTCTGAAAATTTCTGAAACAGAAGGCATCACACATCCAGGCGATGGTGTGGACGGCATAAGTAAGTAATTTTCTCACAGAGCTCTTGATTTCTGTCTTTATTTTCATTGATTTAGTATTGTTTCTTTTGCTATTGCTATACTGTACCATTGTATATGTCTTCAGGAAACTACTAGACAATTTTGGTCTTATTTTTGGTGATATTTCTTATGTATTTTTCAATATAAGATTTTTGATCTCAGCATTGCATTTACTGTATATTGGAGTAGCCATGTTCACATGTACTAGTATATGCTTTACATGTTACTAGTGTATGCTTTACATGTTGGTGCACAGAGTGCATGGTTGTGCGCACCAACACAATGAAGGGTGCCAGCCTGCTAGCCTTTGTACCTATTGTATTCATCTGTATTGTGACTTGCACATCTGATTCTTCATGTGCTTATCTTGTTCCCTATACTGCTTGTTCATGCAATTTGGTCAATCATGAACCTAAGGGAAAGTACATTGGTTTGCCCATTCAGCGGTATGCCAATTCTGTATCTAGATTTCGCATTTTATTGCTTATCTCGGGAGACATCAGCCCCAATCCTGGCCCTTCCTCTGGTGGATCGAACCTTTCCGTTGATTCTCTGACTTCACATTACACCTACGATAGTCTGACACTTCATTCCCTTAACGTTGCTGTTAGGGATGGTTGCTCCACCAGATGTTGGCGGGAAGAAAATCATGTTGTATGGGACCGGCTGCTGTCTCTCGGGATTGGTAGATCGTGTCGAGGGCGGAAAACACATCGGGGTAAGAGAAAGGAGGATCGCTTTAAAGAATATCTTAAGTTCGGGAGTATTAATTGTCGCTCTCTACGTAATAAATCAACCATATTTCAGGATTTTGTTATAGATCACAAGTTGGATTTTGTCTGTGTTAGCGAGACTTGGTTGACCTCGGATGATGATGCAGTTGTGGCCGATTTGTGCCCTAACTCTTACACTTTCAAGAATTGTCCTAGGGTCCATGGGCGTGGCGGTGGTGTGGCTTTTCTTCACAGAAGCAGTCTGCAAGTCGTCACCAGGCCGCTTGATAAATATGACAGTTTTGAATGCTTGTCAGCAACTATCTCCAACGATGTCACCTGCATGGACATCTCTGTAATCTACAGGCCACCTAGTGGTCATAGTTTCTCCAAATTCCTGGAGGAATTCTCTGATTTTCTGGATGGAAGATTGTATCGAACTCCACCTTTTATCATTACTGGCGACCTGAACATTCATTTAGACAATACATCTTCACCTCACACACAAAAGTTTAATGATCTTATCAGCAGTCATGCCATCACTCAACTAGTTGATTCTCCAACTCACGACAGAGGCCACATCCTTGATGTAGTCATGGTTCGGAACTCTGGAGATCGTATCCACTTGACGAAACCTAGAGTCACACCTGGTATCTCGGACCACTCTGCCATCTTGTGGAAGCTCAGATTTCCCAAGCCTAGTCGATCCCAGTCAACGGTTGTATGTCGTAACATCAAGGACATCGACATGAGGACATTTGCGGACGACATTACCGAAGCAGAGATCATTACCCCCAGGACAGAGAGTGTAGAGCCTGCTGTACAGCGATATAACTCTGAACTGGGAAGGATTCTCGACAGGCATGCACCTCCGCAAGAAAGGAAGGTCCGAACTCGTGCAGATTCTCCGTGGTACAACAGTGACATTCGCGCTCAGAAGAAAGAACGACGAAGGCTTGAGAGGCAATGGCGGCAATCTAAACTCCACACCGACAGGGAACTCTTTAATGCCCAACGCGACCTCGTTAATCACCTTGTGACGAAGGCTAAGCGCTCTCACTATGTGGGACTGGTTGAGGACTGCCATGATGACTCCAAGAAACTGTTTTCATTGGCCAATCGATTACTAAATCGTCGACAGTCGTCACCTCTTCCGTCTCACTCCGACAGTTCACAAATGGCGTCATCATTTCTTAACTTCTTCCAGACTAAAGTCAAGATGATCTGCGACAGTTTAGCCCCGGACGAGTCACCACACCGCCCGCTCACTTCTTCATCATTCGATTCAATCCAACTTACTTCGCCCGTCGAGATCATGTCACTCTTGCGTAAACTGCCCCCTAAGTCCTGTCAACTAGATCCGATTCCCACAAAATTGTTAAAAGAATGCTCCACTTTAATTGCTCCTGTTCTATCCCATCTGATAAATTTGAGTATTGAACAGGCATACGTTCCTCCTTCTCTGAAAGTTGCTTATATCACCCCACTGTTAAAGAAACCATCTCTTGATCACAATTCCCTCCAAAATTACCGACCGGTCTCAAACTTGCCCTTTTTGTTTAAGATCCTTGAAAGGATTGTGTTTTCTCGTTTGTCAGAATACCTTTTGGCTAATGATTTGCTCGACCCTTTCCAATCGGGTTATAAACCGAATCACAGTGTCGAAACACTCCTTGTTGATGTTTCCAGCTATATTCTCCAAGGAATGGACAACGGCAAATCGACGGCCCTTTTGATGATCGACCTCTCCTCCGCCTTCGACACGGTCAACCATACAATTCTCCTAAACACACTTAGTTCTCTAGGTGTTAAGGGTAATGCATTCCATTGGTTCGAGTCTTATCTCTCGTTCCATTCACAAATGGTCTGCATCAATGGTAGCAAGTCGGAAGCTCTGCCGCTAATCTGCGGAGTTCCGCAAGGCTCTGTGGGTGGGCCAATCCTCTTCTCGATATATTTGACCGGATTGCGACAAGTATTGTTAAAGCATGGCATAAAGTACCATATTTATGCTGACGACATCCAATTCATGATCTCCTTTAATTCAAATCAATTGGCAGCAGAAAGTGCTATTCACCGCCTTGAATGTTGCATGGTTGATGTTCACAACTGGCTGACTTCACATTCTCTCAAGCTGAATTCAGCCAAGTGTGAATTTCTTCTTTTCGGTTCCAAAATTCAACTCAGTAAAATTCATATTGATTCTGTTTTATTCTCCGATCTCACCGTCAATCTCTCAAATTCTTGTCGCAATCTTGGCATTATTTTTGATAGTAATATGACTATGTCTAACCACATCTCTCTTGTTTGCCGATCAGTTCGCTATCAACTGCGAAACATTGGGTTCATTAGGAAGTACTTGTCCCGGACAGCTACAGAAAAATTAGTTCACGCTTTAATTTCTTCCCGTCTCGACTTTGGTAACGCTTTATTATTCAACCTTCCACAGAACCAGCTGCTCAAACTTCAAAAGCTTCAAAATGCTGCAGCTCGCATAGTTTCTTTATCCCCCAAGCGCACTCACATTACTCCCATTTTGAGATCATTACACTGGTTACCTGTAAAGCAACGTATTATTTTTAAGATCTTATTATTGACTTTTCATTGTGTCCATGGCTCCTCTCCCCAATATTTAATTTCATTAATTCAGAGGTACACCCCTGCAAGATCATTACGTTCATCCACCTCCAGTTCTCTAGTTCCTCTCAAAGTCTCAAAAACCTGGGGGGAAAGATCGTTTGTTTATTCATCTCCGAATTTATGGAACAGGCTTCCTGAACATATAAAGTTATGCCTCACTTCTGAATCTTTTAAGTCTCACCTTAAAACCTTTCTGTTTGATTCTTAATTTTTTTTAAAAAGCGCCTTGAGCACTCTTCAGAGTGGATTTGGCGCTCTAAAAGTCTAATTTATTATTATTATTTAGGATTGGTAGTATATACTCCCTTTGTAATTTCCGGCCAATTTCAGTTATTTATCTCATAGGCTAGTTAATGGAGAAACACGAATCCTTATTAGTCAATATTTATTAGTAAATTACATCCTTACATCTTGTCAATCAAACTTCAGACCAAAACCCTCAACCCAGAGCGCACTCTTGAATGTATCTGATAAATGAATGCCTGCTAGTGACAATGGGGAGGTAGTTGATGTTTCAATGATTGACCTGAAGAAAACATTTGATTGTATAGACAAATCTATTTTGCTTAAAACTTGAACTTCATCGTTTCAACACGGCTGTTTATAGTTAAATAAATTGAAAATGATAATGTTTGCCTAGAAGACAGCAATATACGTTGTGTGTATGGTATATCATCCTTTGTTTGTTTGTTTGTTCTGTCTGTTCATTAATATAATCACGGTATAATGTATAATAATGCCCACTTTCAGCTAAATCCTGTTTTCCATATGGCCTTGAACAAGACAGGAAACAAGAATACATACACTAACATATCATGGCCCCTTTAATTGCAGAAAGAGATGCAATCGATTGTAAAGTTGCAATTAATTGCAAGTCAGAAAATTTGCTCATTTCAACCAATCAGAGCTGCGCATTTAGTCACATGATCTGACTTACAATGTATTTACACTTTACAACTGATGGCATCTCTTTCTGCAACGGGGCCCATACATTATACAAACTTGAATGAAATAGGGAAAATGAAAATAATTATTTAAATTTATAAGGGTCGTTTGTGAACAATGCTCTGCCCCCCCCCCCCCCCCCCACAATGCATTGTGTTTTCGGATGGAATCGGCGCGCCTGTCGCAAGGCACGCACCCTTCATGCCCTTCATATCTTACCATACAAATTGGCTGACTTAGTATTAAAACAAAACAAACTCAATTGCTAAACCAATATGTACTTGAACATCGAAAAGCCTAGAAAGCTAACAGCAAGCCGAATGTTTATATTGTGTGCACTACCCTATACTCGTGTAACCATGGTAACACCAGCCGATTATGGACAGAAATATACCAAATCATCAATGATTTATTTAAAAAACTTAAAATTAGCAGGTAAATGGTGTCATTTCACATGTGATTTGATTTCCTTCATGTTCACGCGGAAATTAGTGTGCATAATGCGGCTTGTAGTAGCCAGATATATGATTTATTGTATTTCTATTGTTGTTGTTACTATGGTTACAAATGTACACGGTGGTAAAAAAAATAAATAGCTTATTCAAAGTTTTCTTCGTACTCTGAAAACGAATTTGCATGTAATCCAGCTAACTGTGGTGTTCCGAAAAATATACCGTAATAATGTATCATCAAGCGTAATCATGTTACAAAACATAATCATCCAGATATGGTCGGTCCAACTGTAAAGGACGCGCACCTCACATTCGAATATTGCACTGAATAGTTCACTTTGCATGATGGATTTATTATACATGAAGTGAAATTACTGACACACTATTTTCGTGTATTGCAAATCGATGGCGGCACATTCATGACATAACAGAAGAAAACTGAAGTTTTTTTTTTTTTAACGGGAATAAACAATTATGTTTGTAATTACGAACTGGCTTATTGAACTGCATGCATATCGCATGGTGATTGATACAGTACACATGTACAGTGCATAACCAGGCCACTATAGTTGGCGCATGCGCATAACAGGCGAACAGACGAAATGACGAACAGCCGAGACCGAAAACATAACCTCCTGCCAACTCCGTTGGCGGATTTCTGAAATTTTCTGAAAATTTCTGAAACAGAAGGCATCACACATCCAGGCGATGGTGTGGACGGCATAAGTAAGTAATTTTCTCTTTAGGATTGGTAGTATATACTCCCTTTGTAATTTCCGGCCAATTTCAGTTATTTATCTCATAGGCTAGTTAATGGAGAAACACGAATCCTTATTAGTCAATATTTATTAGTAAATTACATCCTTACATCTTGTCAATCAAACTTCAGACCAAAACCCTCAACCCAGAGCGCACTCTTGAATGTATCTGATAAATGAATGCCTGCTAGTGACAATGGGGAGGTAGTTGATGTTTCAATGATTGACCTGAAGAAAACATTTGATTGTATAGACAAATCTATTTTGCTTAAAACTTGAACTTCATCGTTTCAACACGGCTGTTTATAGTTAAATAAATTGAAAATGATAATGTTTGCCTAGAAGACAGCAATATACGTTGTGTGTATGGTATATCATCCTTTGTTTGTTTGTTTGTTCTGTCTGTTCATTAATATAATCACGGTATAATGTATAATAATGCCCACTTTCAACTAAATCCTGTTTTCCATATGGCCTTGAACAAGACAGGAAACAAGAATACATACACTAACATATCATGGCCCCTTTAATTGCAGAAAGAGATGCAATCGATTGTAAAGTTGCAATTAATTGCAAGTCAGAAAATTTGCTCATTTCAACCAATCAGAGCTGCGCATTTAGTCACATGATCTGACTTACAATGTATTTACACTTTACAACTGATGGCATCTCTTTCTGCAACGGGGCCCATACATTATACAAACTTGAATGAAATAGGGAAAATGAAAATAATTATTTAAATTTATAAGGGTCGTTTGTGAACAATGCTCTGCCCCCCCCCCCCCCCACAATGCATTGTGTTTTCGGATGGAATCGGCGCGCCTGTCGCAAGGCACGCACCCTTCATGCCCTTCATATCTTACCATACAAATTGGCTGACTTAGTATTAAAACAAAACAAACTCAATTGCTAAACCAATATGTACTTGAACATCGAAAAGCCTAGAAAGCTAACAGCAAGCCGAATGTTTATATTGTGTGCACTACCCTATACTCGTGTAACCATGGTAACACCAGCCGATTATGGACAGAAATATACCAAATCATCAATGATTTATTTAAAAAACTTAAAATTAGCAGGTAAATGGTGTCATTTCACATGTGATTTGATTTCCTTCATGTTCACGCGGAAATTAGTGTGCATAATGCGGCTTGTAGTAGCCAGATATATGATTTATTGTATTTCTATTGTTGTTGTTACTATGGTTACAAATGTACACGGTGGTAAAAAAAATAAATAGCTTATTCAAAGTTTTCTTCGTACTCTGAAAACGAATTTGCATGTAATCCAGCTAACTGTGGTGTTCCGAAAAATATACCGTAATAATGTATCATCAAGCGTAATCATGTTACAAAACATAATCATCCAGATATGGTCGGTCCAACTGTAAAGGACGCGCACCTCACATTCGAATATTGCACTGAATAGTTCACTTTGCATGATGGATTTATTATACATGAAGTGAAATTACTGACACACTATTTTCGTGTATTGCAAATCGATGGCGGCACATTCATGACATAACAGAAGAAAACTGAAGTTTTTTTTTTTTTAACGGGAATAAACAATTATGTCATTATTTCGGAATATTTCTTGAATAAAGTCCGTAAACAAGAATTACATTTGTTTTTCGTAAACAATTGCTGTATTTGTCGATATCAAATGCTGACTTCCAGTTATTATAACTTTTGTTCAGATACGGTACACACTTGGAATTTGTAGAGGGTATTGCTAATATAACTGGGCAGTTTTCCGAAAAGTATTAATTCAACTCCAAATGCAATTAATGATTTATGCCGAATTATGTAAATCAATAATTTCCTATTGTTGGGAAAAAATGCCTAAAATTTGAGTTTGGGGCTAAAAATTACCGTTTTACATATCCTGAAACCCCCTGTGTTTGGTATCAGCTTATAGGAAATTGTATTGTCTTTAACATGACTGCAAAATCATGCTGATTTCAGGTATCGTTTGGGAAATTTCGCCAATTATCTATAGCAAGTCAAAACGGCTGCTTTTTGGGACGCCATCTTGGATTTGGAGGTGTTCGCAACAAATCTTTTGAGGTAGACCTCTGAATTATTTTGTCTCATTAAAAATACTTGCAAATAAAAAAAGGTTTACACTTGTTGTGGAGATCTGGCAACCTAAGTCCTTAAGGAAGCCACTTTTTCGACTTTGGCCCTCCGCCTAACCGTGAAACCAAAACATGTACCATACCCATAATATTATTTTTTCTAAATAGTTCACCATCCGAATCGATTCTTAGCTCAGGGCGGACTCATATTTCAATAGTTATTTCTACAAAATTATTGCGACTAGATTACGTAGTACAGTGTGTTTTTTTGCCCTATATGTAGTACGTGTAGTACGTGACGATATAGTCATTATGATCAGTTCAATGCGCGGGAAAGCATCATGATTTATTTTTATTTTTTTTCATAACGATCTGCATGACATTATTTTGATATAATCAACAATGATGGGGTATGCTATTGTTTGGTGTCATACAATGCGCAGTTCAGGATTAAAGGGATCTAGTAACTTTGTTGACATGTGCAAAAACTGATGAGTGGTTGATACAATGCATATTGTTGTTATCTGATAATTATGTCCACTGGGTGTAGTGTAAAAATTCAAGTTAAATGGGCGTTATATGGCCGAGTAATGAGCAAAAATGCAAAGTGATATTCACTAACTCATTGCACTCACGTTGTACACGGTTTTCGTGGTCCAGTGGATAATCTGTATGCTTCAATCGTAAATATCTTTTTAAAGGGATAGATCATCTTTTGCAAGCCAACATTCAAAAGTTGCGAGGTTATTGTCTTATATGAAAGGAGATGTCATTTAATAGCATGCCTGAACAAATTAGGGCTTGAAATCTCTTTTTCGTGGAGTTATAGACCTAAAACTGATTACATTGTTGGACGACGGTTTAATGGGTACATACGTATTTTCGGCCGGTGAGTAAGTTCGTACACAGATTTCACGGAGTGCCAGATCGGTATGCATGACCCCTACGTGACCCGCGCTAGCTACGTGACCCGCGCATAAATACTAATGTGTGAGCGTTTACCAAGCAAAATACCCAAACATCGCTTAAACTGACTACATGTAATTATATATTCTTTATTTTTGAGATCTTTTTCCGTGACATATGTTAACAAATGTCGGCTTTACAATACCTTTACGAGAATTAGTACAATATTGTTGTAATATTATGCTAAATCAGTTGAACTCCTTTATTGACCGATATATAGTTTAAATGGAGGGACGCATTCGTTTTTCATTCGTAGAATCCAAATTAGAGGGCTGTTCGATCTGATTTTTTTTTTTGCGTGTTACATTGATCCCCATCCGTCAACTGAAAGCTGTTCAGACGTTTTGTAAAAGTGGACCTGTCCCTTTAACAAAAGGGAAATTTGAAAAACCAAAACCTGTCCCATGCTTTTATTGTTAATACGAATACAACAAGGTATGAGGGAACCGCTAGAATTCGAATTGGATTTTGAGGATTTGGACAATGTTACAAAGTCCCTTTAACATTATAAATGCATGATACCGTGCTGCAATCATGACAATTGTTGGGATTGGGTTTTCATTTGCATAAACGTGCTATAAAGCTGCTGTAAGCGAAGGGAGACTTTCGTGTACTCGGTATTGTGCTGCTTATCAACAATCGCATGATTGTCATATATAAGCACGATCAGATATCGTGATTTCAGTCGTTCTGAACATGTTCATAATCCTTGCTCCGATCGAAACATCCACAGATGAAAGATGTTTACAACCCATCGTGCTATCATCGTGAGACCATCGTGAATGTTTATGCCTTAACTGTGAGACCATCGTAACTGATCCGGCTATTTTCGTGAGAACATCGTGACCGCTCGTGCTATAGGTGGCGTCACACTATCCCGATTTTACCGCCGATGGACACGCGATCAAGGAAATGTTCCAAATCGGCTCTGATCGTAAAAGCATCGGGCCATTCGTGAGGGCATCTTAAGCCATCGTATGACCGCCGGTGGAGTTTTCAGGCTCCGGCAGCAACTTCGTGAGTGGTTCCAAAATCTTTGGCATGCCAAAGATTGGCCCGAAGACCTTGCGAAGGTTCATTTTCGTGTTTCATTCGTGTGTCCATTTTGCCCTTCGTAATGCCATCGTGAGGGCATCTTATCACATCGTATCATCTTCGTGTGATCATCGGTGCCATCGGGCACTTTTCGCCTCACGAAGACGATACGAAGGAAACAAGAAGCTGCCCGATTGTCTTAGGAAGGCAACACGACTACGTGAGGCCCTCGCAATGCCGTCGTGTATATATAGTACGATAACATCGAGATGGGACCACGGTGTCGGCGAAGACAGCCGATCTGAGTAGCTCAAGCGTTTTCCATGTGTCGGACCCAATTACGTAATATGCAATACTCGATTCCATCTGTCAATCAATTACTCAATTAATGTATGTTTTAATATTACATTTAATGATTACATTTATTTGATATTGAATACGATATATTTAATTAATTTAAGAAATAATATACAATAAAACTTATTAATATATTACTCAATTTCAATTGAAGAAACCTTGTATTAATGTACTTAGTATTTGTTATTGAACACGATGAATTTAGTTTATGTTATGAATTTAATATAAAATAAATCGTAATCAATTACTCAATTTCAACTGAAGATACTGGTATGTTTCCTTTTTTGATATCACATTTTCATTGTTGGATCTATTTGTTTAAGAAATGAAACTTGTGTTAGGAATATAATACAAAATAGAAAATGAATCGTGGGATTTGATATCCTTTAATTACAATGAAATAAACAAAACATGCCACTTTGGACCTACTTTATAATGACAATTTGTTTTATGTCATCATGTCATCAAATTATACAAATGATGCACATGCTTGAGTTTAACTTTGGACTAGTAAAACCCACGAGCGCAGCGAGTGGGTCTTAGACAATTTCCAAAGTTAAAAGCGTGCAAACAATTCTAACCAATCCATGAAATATGCCTGTGCAGAATTTGTTTTATAAAATGGGCGCACAAATGCAAAAATCAAACCAAAGTGAGCCATGCATCGGGAAAATGCATCAGTAAAAACTTGTTCAAGTTAATTGACTAATCATAATGCAAAGATTCTTCTACCCATTTTATACATTTAATAATGATAATATCCTTGTAAGCCATCATAGATTTAAGTAATATTTTGTCAAAAAATTTATTCATGTATTTAATTTAATAGTAAGGTGCTAAAGAGTTAATGAGTAACTGGGATTCTGTTTTGTCAAAGTTTATTGGATCTTTTTATGTTCTGACCGCACTTTTGTGCTGCTAATTTATATATATTTGTTAAAGATTTATACATATGAAGAGCTCAGTTCCAAAAGGCGCTAAATCCACCTTCCATGACAATTGAGTTAACGATATATCTACATTTATAAGTTACGTAGCTATCTAGGAATCCACATTTTATGAAAAATTACTCACTCAAAATCAAAATATAGAAAGTTCAATTTTCATATTCCCATAGGCACGTGTTTGTTGGGCAAAGAAACCTGTTTTCCTCGAAAGTTGAAAAAGTGGATATAGCGCCTTTTGGAAGAAAGATCTTCATATACTGTATTGATGTACACTTTGATTGATTTTACATTTAATTATTAAATATAAGTAAGTCGATGAGGAAAGACTAAATTGTTTTTCATCATCGTTAGATTAAAATTGAAATTAAATGAGGATATGCATATATCATAAATTGAGTAATTAAATGACAGATGGAATCGAGTATTGCATATTAGGAAATTGGTTCTGACACATGGAAAACGCTTGAACTACGCAGATCGGCTGTCTTCGCCGACATCGTGGTCCCATCTCGATGTCATCGTACTATAATACGAAGGCTACACGACGGCATTGCGAGGGCCTCACGTAGACGTGTTGCCTTCCTAAGACACTCGGACAGCTTCTTGTTTCCTTCGTAATACAAATGCACATATTCGTGATACCTTCGTGTGCGCTTCGGGAGCCATCGTGTGACCTTCTGTAGGCATCGTACTTGCTTCGGCTGTTGATTGGCTGATGACGAAGTTCGGGACCATCTTCGCGCGAAATTCAAAATTCCATGTTCGTGTGTCCATCGGATGTCAAATCGGGATAGTGTGACGCCTGCTTAAAGCATAATGAGACCATCGTGACCAATTGTGCGATCACCATGAGACCATCATGACTGGTCGTGCTATCATTGTGAGACCATCTTGACTGATCTTGCTTTCATCGTGAGACCATCGTATCGTGCTATCATCGTGAGACCATCGAAAATGATCCCCGGGGGGGGGGGGGGGGGTACTCAGATTATAGTCGGACGGGGGTGTGCGGCTGAGACCTCCAAACCCATACCCACATCTAAGGGTCCTTTTGCGAAAAATGGACCCATGTCTAAGGATTTTTTTTTCTCCTGCGGCGCATGTTTTGGGTGTATTTCCCGCCAATTTTGTGGTTTTAAGTTAGCGAGCGTTGCGAGCTTGAAAAATTTGGCAATTTCACATCGGCAAATCCCAAAATCCCGTATAAAAAAGGGGAAATATGAAAAAAGAGACCCATGTCTAAGGATTTTTTTGATGAAAAGGGGACCCATGTCTAAGGATCTTTCTTGAAAAAGTCACCCTTCCCAGCGGCACATCCCCGTATACCCAATATACGTGAGTACCCCCCCCCCCCCCCCCCCCCCCGGGAACTGATCGTGCTATCATCGTAATAACATCGTGACTGATCGTGCTATCATCTTGAGACAACCGTGACTGATCGGCCTATCATCTTGAGACCATCATGACTGATCTTGCTGTCATCGCGAGACCATCGAAACTGATAGTGCTATCATCGTAATAACATCGTGTGTGATCGTGCTATTATCGTGAGACCATTGTGACTAATCGTGCTATCATCTTGCGACCATCGTGACCGATTGTGCTATCACCGTGAGACCATCATGACTGGTCGTGTTATCATTGTGAGACCACCGTGACTGATCTTGCTTTCATCGTGAGACCATCCTGACTGATCGTGCTATCATCGTGAGACTATCGCGACCGATCGTGCTATATCGTATAGACCTTCGTGACTGATCGTGCTGTCATCGTGAGACCATCGTGGCTGATCGTGCTATCATCTTGAAACCAACGTGACTGGTCGTACTATCATCGTGAAACCATCGTGACTGATCGTGCTATCATCGTGAGACCATCATTACTGATCGTGCTATCATCTTGAGACCATCGTGAATGATCGTGCTATCATCGTGAAACCATCGTGACTGATTATGATTTAATCGTGAGACCATCGTGACTGTCCAATCTATTAGTTCCGAGGCCGAGGCCGCCATCGAATTGTCAATATCATCTTCCTGTTCGTTTTACATTCGGAACCGGTTCCAAGTCCCAGCTGCCAAAAAAACCAAACACACGTTTCGAGGTCGGACGCGAATTTCGCGCGCTTAGTCTAAACAAAAAGTAACATCGGGAACATTAAAGGGGTAGTTTAGTTTTGGTAAGGCTGAACTTAAGTAGCTAAAACCTGCACAGTTACATTATAAACTAATAGTTATAACTCCACCATGCTCGAAAGGTATACAAAATTACAAACGACTAAGTAAAAAGCCTGTTATCATTCAAAAAGAGTCATTCAAACACAAGAGGGCGCTTTTTAAAAAGGCATTGGTTTCAACCATTTTTCATACAAAATTATGCATGTGATGTTTTATTGATATAATGATTAAATAGCGAGATCATCAACAACTATTTAAAAAACGCTTTTGAAAATTTTTGAAAAAGTGCAAGCATTTTTTAACAAAATTCTAAAAATCATCTAATTATTTGGGCCCCAAATAATTATAAGATCAGATATATTTATTGATATTTCAGCCGTTTCTGGGTCGATTTTGACCAAATAAATTTTATTCTGCCTTTAAAATTGCATGTTCTCTCAAATTCGACAATCAAAATTGTGATGTGCAGCGCCCTCTCTACCAAAACTAAACTACCCCTTTAACCCTTCTTGTCCTATAGTTGCTGGCATGGGCCTCATACAGTAGTACAAATCAGATATATTTAGTACATTTAAACACTTAGGTATATGGAGAAATATCTACCGTATGTTGTTGGTCTAGCCAAGCCAGACCACTTCTTTTCGCATCTATTACACACTGCATCAAGAGTTTTCAAGTAAGGTCATTACCCGTGAGTTGAATTCTCAATGAGGGTAGTTGATAAAGAACTTCATGCATCTTCAATAGAAACTGCATAATGACACTTACGTAGTATTGTTTACACTGTAAATGTGTCTCGTTTATTAGCATTTCTGCATCATAATTATACAACATTAATTCTGATGATTTTTTTTGTAATGACTTTCCGTTCGATGGTCGGTAGACCTAATAATTAAAAGGTGAAAGGTGGAAAAGCCCAGGCGAACAGATTAAGTCAGACAGCCACCTTGCCGGTGTCAGAGCACAGACTGTCCGTATGATACGGAGGGCATAGACTCGATCGAAACTTCACCGTCAGACATTCTGATGAAGTGGCTCTTTGCATCGCCTTGCTACACCACTTCGCAGATTACGTCCATACCGAGGCGTGTACTGATTGAGGCCACGCGCGACCCAACTGCCATTGATCTACCCCTCGCACTAGACAATTACTATAGTCGCATCAACGTAATCTCCGAGTTTACAATCGCAAGGTTAATCGGACCGAAGTTCGTTAATTAGCATTTAAGCAATCACATATCAGAAACTGTACAGTCTTAGCCAATCCCCTTCTAGATTTGTTATGTTATCTGCCTTAATTAATTATGTTCGATCTTCACTAAATTGTAATGTTTACATTCTCATCAGCGACATCTCAAATCTCTATCGCTCCATATCCCGACCCCGCCCCCGCCCCCGCTTGACAGAATGCCGGAAGTTCGTGAGGATCCGATGAAAAGAGACAGCTCGCGTTATGCCGTGGTTTTAGCGAAATTCGTCCTGCACATCCTCATCATCGGCATTCCCAATTCGTTGTCGGTGCTTCTACCTTCGCTGGTCTTCCAGCTGAATGCTGACTACGCCACGACTGGAGCCATCGTGTCGCTACAGCACGCCATGATATACCTAGCATGTAAGTAGTTCCGGACTGCAGACTACAGTACTAAACGTTTGGGTTACTGTTTTCAAGAAGATCGATGATCTTGGAAACAATATGGGATGCAATATGGGATTCAGTTTCTCCAGTCATCCTGCATGGAATCTACTAGGGATTCATTAAGATTGCGTTATTGAGTAGAGGTGTTCTAGTCAATGCTACTATTCAGAAATCTGCCCTTCACTTGCCTTTATAGGCTCGAATCATAATGCTGTCTCTTTCGGATGGTATGGGGATAAAGGTTGGTCTCAGACGTAAATAAGCAGTAATTGATTGCTGCGTCACTCAGCTTGTGGCACAAAGGGTGTCCCCTAACGTAAATAATCAGTAAATGGTTGAACGTGTCTGTTTATAAGAAAAAAATGTATACACAAAAAACACGTGTTTATCAATGCTTACTATTAACTTTTACTTAATATTTACTTTGTTTGGTCAGGTCCGATTGGAAACATCCTAACAAAGCGGTTCAACGCTCGTGCAGTTGCGACAGTCTGCGGTCTTTTTGCAGGGGTTTGCCTGATATCATCTTCCTTCGCAACGACTAAAACTGCCATGATGGTCGCTATGTTACTCACAGGTAACTTGCTGTTTATCGTGGAGTCTTGATTGGCTCCTAATTTTGGTTCTAGGACTACTACCCCCTGGACAACCACCCCCCGGACGATTACCCCCCCCCCCCCCCCCCCGGACAACTACCCCCCTAGGACAATTACCCCCCGGACAACTACCACCCGGACAATTACCCCCCTAGGACAATTACCCCCCAAGACAATTACCCCCCAAGACAACTACCCGCCAAGACAATTACCCCCCGAGACAATTACCCCCCAAGACAATTACCCCCCAAGACAACTACCCCCCAAGACAACTACCCCCCGGTCAATTACCCCCCGGACAACTACCCCCCGGACAACTACCCCCCGGACAACTACCCCCAAGACAACTACCCCACAAGACAACTACCCCCCGGACAACTACCCCCCGGACAATTACCCCCCGGACAACTACCCCATGGATAATTACCGTCGCTGATTTAGACCACTGTTTTAGTTTTGTAAGCAGGGAGTTGGGGTCGTCAAATGTCAAATGGGCCGATCGCTGCCCGAGACCGAGAACGATAAAAAGTGGACCTTTCTGAATGGGGGGGGGGGGGGGGGGGGGGTGTACGCACCCCCATGCTACGGGACTGCCAATACACGAATATACTGCAGACATCGTACGATATCGCAATCCGAAATGTAGGTAAAAAGATTGTGCGGCATCCGGTGCATGTGTGACCTAGGCGTATCACATGTTCTATATGTTTTTCGGTCAATTTCGTAAGCTTTTCATTCGTTTCAATAAGCGTGTCATTCAATTTCACGAAATTGAGCTGAAGGCTTTGGTTCAAAATTGTATTATGTTCATACGATTTAGCTTTTCGATCAAGTGATTTACCACTTTTAGCATTCAACTAAAAAGAACACGCTATTTGCATTTATTGTGTTTGCAAACTCAAATAGATATTATCATGTTCGATTCCCAGTTTCCCACGACCTACTTAACGGTAACCGCAACCGCGCGTTCGCGTGATTACCAGGAATGAGTTATATTTATCCGCATAATGTGGCATAATGTATGTTTTTATTGAATAAAGCTCAGTTGCAAGACTCTCAGAATGATGTAGACGTGAGTTTTATTTCTCTCCTGATCGACATTATACAGTAAAAGTATTCAATTGCCCGGAGGGCGGTATTACGTAATCACGAATTTACTCGAAATCGAAATACGTTTTAAATCGAATGCAAACAAAATGTTTCCGAATAATCAATAATATGAATCATAATGCTAAAAAACGGTTTGAACTGCTAAATACAACTGCGGTAACAACATTGGCAAAATTGAATGCACACAATGCACCCGGGGGACGGGAAGGGGGGACATGCCTCCCCACCCCCCCCCCCCCCCCCTATAGGTGGAGGTGATTGTCTCTCCCACTTTTTAGGTATAGGCCAGTTTTGGAAACGCCCCCCTCTTAAAAAAATGAAATGGAAGTTCTTATTACCAATCATGTGAAAGAATATGTTTTTACTAATACGGGATGATACAAATTTTACCTGGAAACCGCCTACTAATTGATATATTTGGTAAATTATCAAATCGTTCCGCTGCGGATAGATATCGCCAAAGCGGAATCGCGCATACGCTACTTGCATTATTGACCAGGTGCGTTCGCTTTACGGGCTTGTCCCCAGCTTGTCGATACTCCAGTCCAGCGCTAGCGGCGCGGACAGGTGCGAACGGGCTGTGGATTTATACATTTCACGGGCGGGCCGATATTTCTGCATTTAACGCATCGTTAGGTTCGGATTTTACCACACAAGCCCTTTTTAGATACTTATTCAACAATATTGATAAATTATAAATGTTTTCTGTAACTTTCCCAAAACTGTTATTTATCTTTAAAGGAGGGGTGCAATCCCGGCTTTGATTCAGGTTTGTAGCTTTAAATATGTGCCTTTATTGATATACCACACTCTTTTTTTCAAAGAAATCCTTAAGTTGGGAAAAAAAGGTAAATTTCATGCAACTTTTTTGCTTTATTACGCATCGGCGTTCCATGCTCCTAAAAAAAGTCATTTATAGCAGAGCGGAAATGTGCGCACGTGTCACCCGATTCATGACATCACTTGCAGACCGCAACGCGGAGGAATGTGCATTGTTTACATGCAGAGCCTATGACTTGCTTGTAAAACAAACTCGTTTTTGCTTGTAAATTGAGGTTTTACTGAAAATGCTTAAGAATTGCTAAGAAATGAATTGTAGCAGGATGCAGCTACACATCTGAGTGTATATCGTCCCATGATATAAACCTGAACAAATGTTTGCAAATATTGAAACAAATGGAAATAATATCTCTGTGTCAACGTGAGTATTGTACTCAGCGTGTACGTCTATGACCGAGCTAAACTGCGATTGCCTGCCGGTGACGTCACAAAGATGACGTCATTTTTTGTTCGCCCGGGACTCAGTTTTTTTACGGGGGTTCCGAAAGAGAATTTACAAGTTGATTTTTTTATTTTACCGGGTTTTCCCACGAGAAAAATATGTTTGTATTAGTAATCTTCATGAAAATCTACCTTAGATACAGTAAAACCCAATTTTGAGGCAGTTTTCTTGTCACCATACCTTTAATATGCATACATTATGTATGTTTGATTCCATAGCTTGAACTACGTATCATATAATATTACTGTTTATTACCTGACTTAGTAAATACAGAAAACCTACATGAGCTGCCCTGTAATATTTTTGGATATTACATGGCACTGTTACATGGCAATTCAGATGATACAACAGCTGTTAACTTTGCTGTCGGGAAAATCATGGAATGTTCCCCTCGGGATTTATAATGCTATTTCGTACTCAATCGCATTTAAAATCCCTTGGGAATGGAAAATTCCGTGCTTTTCCCTCCAACACCAGTTAACTACCTCGCAGTTGTCCGGGGGTAATTGTCCGGGTGGTAGTTGTCCGGGGGGTAATTGTCCTAGGGGGGTAGTTGTCCGGGGGGTAATCATCCGGGGGGTGGTTGTCCAGGGGGTAGTAGTCCGGAAACGCCTAATTTTAAATGTATACAATTGAAAATCGAATCTGCAAACTCGTTTTTTCTTTCGATATTGTTTATATTATCATGGTGGTAAAATGTAAAGAAAACAAAAATCGAATCAAATAAAATTAAACCTTATAATGTTACCTCTTAGATGAGATGGAGTAAACTAAACACATACCAACATGCATGACATGAGCGTACATGAGACAAATCTGCTCCCTGTCAATTAAGTCATGCGATTATTTAAGTACTTTCAATGTGTTTTACGTTTAATTTAAGCTCTTAACATTCTTAAAGCTATGTTAACGGTCTCAATTACCCCATGCACCAAACATGCCAAATGTAAAGAAATGTCATACTGTACCCTCTTCCACCTTTTAAACATCCAGTCATTAACCTGTTTGGTGCTCCCTTCTAGATTTTGCAACCCCTTAGAGTTAGTATATGACCCACAAGGTATTCACAGGTATTGGTTCTTTCTTTTTATCTAGGGACTTCCATGGCGCCAATGCGACAGATAGCGACGGCCACTATTTTTAAGCACTTCCCGGGGTCGGCATACGGCGTGGCCGAGGCCAGTACCCAACTCGGGACGCATGTGGGTTCCTGCCTGCTCCCTTTCCTCACCGTGAGTTGTTTATCAGCCTACGGACCGAGGGGTGCTGTTCTTGTTCTAGGCGGTTGTCTCCTTAACTGCATTCCCATTGGGTTGTCAATGAGATCCCCAGACACAGTCACGTACAGTAGAGTGGCAGACAATGATCATGATGACACTGGGCTGCAGGAAGCCAATCTAAAACCTGTAGATTTAATGAGATCCAATTTGGACCACAAGGAGTACAAGAGATTGGAAGACACGATTGACACTACTGCAACTGATTTCCAGAAGGAAAAGCATCAGTGCAGCTTGGAAAACGTACGGGGAGACAGGGCTAAACCCGATTTACCAGAAGATAGGACAAAGTTAGAGAGGGTTCTTGACGTCCTATCAGCTGTGACCGATTTCAGTTCACTCAAGAGCGAGCCCATTTTCACATTCGTTTACCTCCCCTGCAAGGCACTATCTGAATGTGCTTTCACCGCTTGGATCCTGTACACGATATCTTTTGCAGTGTCACTGGGGATAAATGAGAGGTCTGCCGTGTACCTTACGATTTCGGGGGCCTTCGGTGGGCTGCTCAGTCGACTCACAGCTATTGGCATTCTGTACAAGTGGCCAAAGCGTGCGCCACATGTGCACGCCGCCAACCTCGCCATCTGTTCGGTAGGGCTCGTCGCCTTTTCCATGAGCAGAACGCTCACGCATCTCCTAATTTCGTCTTTCGTTGTTGAGATCGGTATATACGGAGCGAACTCGAGCTACCTGGCTGCCTTGGCGACGACTGTGAAGAAAGATCAGTTCACGGGTGTGACGTCCTACTCATTCCTTCTCAGGGGAATAATCAGGATATGCGTTGGAGCCTTGGCAGGTTCGTATTTCAAGTATATCTTCTAGACCGTATATAAGATGAAAAAATTACGAAAGCGAAGCTTAGATCGACAGAACACTGTCCACTGGAATGTGTCTGATGAAAGGAACTTTGGGAATAGATGGACACTATTCGCAAAGTTGCCGCCTCCAGTCAGGTGATTGTGATGTCATTAATGGAACATTATTTTGTCAATTGCCTTGTATAATTATTTTGTATTGAGGGTGCAGAGAATTGTCATGATGTGGGCTAACAGGACAAATTGCACTTATTAGTCATTGAGACCCTATACCAAAACACAACTGCCCTCTTCAGCATTTCAGTTTATAGCTAACAACTTTGAATACTTCTTATAACAGAACATTCATCGCCTAATGGCCTAGTCCCACTGTATAGTTTCTTCTTCCGCTTCCTTACCGATCAAAATGTAGCGAAACGGTCAGAATCTAGCAAAAGTTCCATGACGTTTTGTTTCACGCGAAACGGCGCTGAATAAAAATTATCCTACTAGTCCATTCCTAACTTGGTCCGCATAATTTCGTTTCCTTCTAGTATACCTTACGGATGTCAACTGGATACGCTAGAGTGGGACTAGGCCATACGAGAGGAGCTCAATCAGGGTGACCAGCAGAACCTTTCTGCACATATTCCCGATACTAAAAATCATTTGCCCAATGAGAAATTATTGACCCCATGTGCTTTCTAAACGTCTTGGGTTAACCCTGGAAACGGCTTTGATCGTTTATACTTTAACCTTTGTTGCGAATTTTTTGAAGAAGTGCTTTTTTAATGTTTGATATAAAAAAAAAAATTACCATGTGCTTCGATCTTTATTTGAATAGCTTAAAGGAATAGTTGAGTTTTGGTAAAGAGAGTACAGTTTTGGTCAAACTGAATTTTAGTAACCAAAACCTGCACCACTACATTACAAACTAATAGTTAACAAATATACCATGCACTGAGAGCCTCTAGTTGAAATTATGGATTCCTCGGTGACAGAAAAAGCACTATGTTCTTCGGGTCTACGACCCTCAGAACATAGTGCTTTTTCTGTCACCGAGGAATCCATAATTTCACTAGTGGCTCGAAATAGTGCATGGTATATTTGTTTTATATCCTTCGAATAATCATAATCATCGCAAAAATTAATTATTTCAATTAAATTAAAGACAAATATAAAGAAAAACAAAACATTGATCATGGAACCATCACTGCACTGACTATGTTCTGTTTGTGACACTGACCCCCTTTGCGCAATAGTCCTAGCGCAGAGCGCGTATTGCGCTATATTTCCATTCATGGTTACGCGCCTTAAAGGGACTTAGTAACATTGTCCAAATCCTCAAAATAAAATTTTAATTCTAGCGGTTCCCTTATATCTTGTTGTATTCGCATTAACAATAAAATCATGGGACCGGTTTCGGTTTTTCAAATTTCCCTTTCGTTACAAAGATATGTATGATTGAAGTATTCAGATAAGAAAAACTCCGGGCGAGTTTTTCTTCTGTGTACAGAGTGAGTGCAGTGAGTTACTGAATATCACTTTGCATTTTCACTCATTACTTGGCCATACAATGTCCATTTGACTTGAAATTTTCACACAATACCCTGTGGACATATTAGATAACAACAATATACATTGCATCAACCATTCATCACTTTTTGCACATGTCAACAAAGTTACTAGATCCCTTTAACAACTAATGCGCAGCCAAATGCAAAACGCGCGCATCAAAGTGAATAATTAACCTGCTTTACAGTACGCACGTGTAATTGTATGGAGAAAATAGTTATTCGTACATTACACATACAGCTAGTGCAGTGCACACCGCTGCCGATTGTTAAATGACGAATTATGTCACGACCACAGAAGGACAACGATGCACAATGTGCACCATTGTCGTAATTTTTAAATTCGAATACCGCTACGTTATACATGAAATGCATCTCTAGAATATTCTTTGGAACTTATTGATATTCACGGGTGAAAATATGCTGTATTTCTTTTTAAATAACTCTTTGAGAAATCTCGTCGAGCATCTTTCGCAAGCTAAAACAAGATCTCTTCTCGCAGGGAAGTTTTATAACACGCATCTCTATGGGCTCAATATGATCACCCGGCGTCTATGACGTCATTCATGGAATAGCATTTACTATTCCATGAATGACGTCACGCATAGCACATTTTTCTCCATGGGCATTACTATGTTTGGTCACATGACGCTATGTAGACCAATCACTGTACAGGATTTCATTCATGTATGAAATAATTATAACTCCACCATGCTCGAAAGAAATACAAAATGACAAACTACTACTTAAAAAGCCTGTTATCATTCAAAAAGGGCCGTTAAAACTCAAGAGGGCGCTCTCTAAAAACTCATTGGTTTCAATAATTTTAAATCAAATATTGTACATGTGATGTTTTGTTGAAATAGTGATTAGATGGAGAGATAATCAACAACTATTTAAAAACCTCTTTTGTTAATTTGTGTAAAGAGGAAGCATTAAACAAAAAAATTAACGGCTGGTTCAAAATTATCGAATAATTGTGGGGCCCCACAATTATTACAAATGGTTTATGGATATTTCAGTCATTTCTGAACCGATTTTGATCAAATAAAGTTTATTCTGACATTAAAATTGTATGCTCTTTCAAATTTGACACTCAGTTTTTCATTATCTCACACAAAAAAATTTTGCTTAGTGCCCTCTATACCAAAACTCAACTATCCCTTTAATTCCAAAAGGCGCTAAATCCACTTGTTTAACTCTGGAGAAAAGCGGGGCTTTGTCCGACTTTTTTCACATGTCTATCATGTCTATGGGGATATGAAAATAGAATGCTCGATGTTTTATTATTGATTGCGTAATTTGTCCTAAAAATGCTGATTTCTACCTTCGTAGCAAATTTCTGTACTGCTATTAATAACTAATGTTTTCTGGAAAATGATTTAGCGCTTTTTGGATTATGCTCTTCATTTTCAGTTGCGAATTCTTTTTTAGTATTAAACGTTTTTCTTTTCATTGTTTTTTTAAATTTTAAACAGGTGGTTTGTACGACGTCCTGGGATCGTTTCGCCTCATCTTCATGATTTTCGGCGCGCTCAATGGAACATCCTTCCTGATCTTCTCGCTGCACATCGTTTTTGTGTCTGTTCGTCGACGTCGTGAAAAGTCCAAAGACTGATTAGCATACCTCGTGAACATGCAGCACAAATATAATGGACATTAGTCAAAATGGTTATAATGTATGTTTCAAGCGTCTGATCACGGTGTTCGATCATTTCGATGTACTGTACAATTCATATAAATGGTTAGTGGAAGGGCGGTTGGATTGCGTTTGGTTTTAACAATTTGTTATATTTTTTCTAGGAGAGTTTTGTTGCAAACGCACTCTCTCCTAGACCTTTGTTCACATTTTCTTGTTGCAATATTCTCAATAATGTAACAGTATGTGCCTAACATAAATTACTCTGTATTTCATTTCCGGCCCTCCGCTGTGTGCTCCAGAAAATGAAATTGATGCAGGTGTCCTTTTCTGCATTCAATTCACCTCCCGTGACCGTATGTGGCAAACAATAAAATTGGCCGAAATGATAATAATAATAATAATAATGATGAAATGTATTTATAACGCGCATATCACTATGACATTATCTATGCGCTGTAAGAAATTGAAATAAAAGAAAGAAAGGTTCAGCATACTATATACTGCGTAGTAATTACTACAGTATCAAGTACAACTGAAAGGTGCTATCCCAGAAGAGTGTACATGTACATGAAATACAATTTTTTTAAAGTATGCGTGTGTGTGTATTTCAGGACCTCGGAGAGTGGTATACAGTGAGATCGCAGAGCATCAACAAGGCTTCCCATTTATAAACAAATATGCATGACTTGGATTTCTATAAAAAAAGTAGTGAGCAGGAACAACGATATTTCAAATCGCATAAACTAAGAGAAATTAAGTGGTTCATGAACAGAAAAGCGTCGATACAACGCCTTATATTCCAAAGTTTATGTTATTATTTGTTTCGCCTCAATCTGACGTAGATAAAAGGGTGAAATTTAATGTTAAAATATGATAATAAAACAAGAATTGAATGATTCATGTTTACCTTATAAAATAATGGATCAAATGTGCTTGCGTCTCGGTAATTTTTACATCATTGGAAAGAGAAAAGTATTGGCTCACATACTGTACCATTCATATATTCATTCATTTTTTAGAATAGTCAGGAGCTAGCAAAATATCACAAGATGTTAAAAAATTACTGCGAATTTACAAATTCCAGCTCTGTGATTGGCTTATTCAACATCCCGCGCGACTTGTGGGCTATTCAACCAAGACCGCATGGTGACAAAGCGGGCAATGTCAGGTGCGAATGACTGTTGCTATGTGCCCGTTACCTCAGCAACAGTGGTCAGTAGTTGAATTAGCCAATCACAGAGCTGGAATTTCGGAAATCACAGTTATTTTGTGATCCTGTGTGATATTTTGCTAGCTCCTGACTATTCTAAAAGGTTAATGAATATGCGAATCATTTCTCATCAAAAACGAGACTTTACCCTTTCCAATGATGTAAAATTTACCGAGACGCAAGCATTTATAATAAGTTATTTTACGATATAAATGTGCTGAACATTTTTGCTTTTCGTATCCTCTTTTCAACCTTAAAATTCACCCTTTTATCTGTGACAGGTTGATATGAAATAAATATTAATATGAACTTTGGAATGTTAGTCGTTCAATGAACACTTTTCTTTCTATAGAATATTCGATTTAGCCTTGTTATTTCGATTTAAAACATTGGTGTTTTAGCTCAGTACGTAGGAAAATGACACGTACAGGTCGGTCAATTAATTATAAATTCTTCAATTCTGCCTCATTATCTCGGCGAGTGCATTCAAGCTGTATAAAGGGGTGAAAAAAGTATCGACGGGGGGGGGGGGGGGGGGGGGGTACCTCTATGTATGGGAATCAATGGTGTGGTCATTGTTGGATACCCAGAAACGGCGGAATGGGCAAACAGGGCCATCGATATAAGTTGGAGGATTCAGCTCGACCCTCTGCAAAATGAAGTTAGCCGCTGCCATCTTGATATAATGAAACAAGTATAAATACATACAACGGGGCAACCATTTTTTTAAAAATTATTGATACAAATTTGAATGATATGCTTGAAATGCATACATAATGTTATATAATAACATAATTTTACCGTATATTACTTATTATTAACCATAGCAGACATCTGAGCAGGGCAATTTTCAAACGATATTTCGGGCTACACTACAAATATTGCCCTCGCTAGATCCATATTGCCCTCATCTTCGACTCGGGCAATATGAATCTAGTTCAGGCAATATTTGCCGTGTCGCCCTCAATAAGTCTAGTCAATATTCTTTAATTGCAACATTGTTTGGGGAAACTCTGGTCAAAATTGTTCTTTTACAAAAGAAAGCAGTTAGAATGTGTACTAAATCTTTATATTTAGCGCATACAGATAGCATTATGAATTGAAAACTCTTAAAGTGTATGATCTTAATACATTCCAAATAGCGGTATTTATGTTTAAATATTTAAAAAAGTTACTTTCCCCTGTTTTGTATGATTATTTTGTTTTGAACGAAAATATACACTCTCATTTAACACGTTCATGTCATAACATTCATTTATTTGTTAAATAACCCTAAAATAATATTAGCTAAAGTCAATACAACACCATGGTATTTCTTTGCCTGAATTTATAACACAAATAACCTTTTAAAATTTGTTTAAAAGAAAGATAAAATATACTATATTAAATCAATATTTAAAATTTTAAAATATATACGTTTCATTCCCTATTATAATGTTATAATGACAGTGAACTTGCGTTTTCGTAATTCAATGATATTTTGTATAATTCAATGAGTAATTCGTTAAATATTATTAATGCTTTTTATGCATTACCATATGGTTTTCAAGGGCTAGCGTGTACTTTAATTATTTGCACTTGCACCCCTTCCTTCTCCTTTCTTTCTTTTATTTCTCTCTATCCCATATTTCATAGTATGTATACATAATTCAAGCTTACATTATTTTGTCCTTGGGGTGTCACGCCATCAAGCTTGCAGCATATTGTGACTCCCCATGCAACTCTCGTAATAACTGTATACTATGTTGTATAATTATTCTTCAACACTGGTATCAATACAAAGCATGTACAAACAAACACATTTTTACTTATTTGTATATAATTGTTTAATGCAAATAAGCACATTTTCGATATGTTGTGTTGTATTATATGCTGTTCAATAATTGTTTTGTATTTATATTCTGTTACAACTCTTTTGATGAACGTTGCAAAATAAATTAAATGAAATAATAGTTTGTTTAAAATTAAATGTCAATTGATATCTCTAAGAGGCTTGAATGGTCATTGCTATACTACACCATATATATATATATATATCGTCCTGAAATGTCAGCACATACGTATGTGCTTCAACCCTAAACCTATGTTCACAAAGATGACAACGTCGAATGAATGATGTAAAATCTTTTCTACTTATTAAAATCGATGGTATATAGGCGGGAAGTTAAGACGCCTAGAGACCCTTCAGAATGTAGCCGCTAACTTCAGTCAGCCCCAGATCAATCAATATTTTTAAAGTGCCACCTGATCGCGCATTTTTATTGAGAAAATTATGTTAAATATTGGGTCAATGCCTTCACAATTTTTGTATGATATCGCTTTTGCTAAATCTATAAATAACTGAACTTCTGAAATTATAATTGCGTTTCTCCCCTTTCGACGTGATTATAATGCCAAAATGTATTTGTGTTAGGCTATACTGTAATTAAAAGTATCACTATTGATATGTGATTGATGTGTTACATGATCGTCAAAAATGGAGCTCAATATAATGACAATAAATCAAACATATTCAACGTACACTGGTTTACGTTGCTTGAATGTAAAAATCAAATTAACTTCATTTCTGGATTCGAATTTTAAACGAGTCACTGTATCTAAATTCATATATCCACTCACGGACTTCAACATGACCAATTTCAGGGTTGGGGTAGGAAGCGAGCTAGTTTGATTATTTAATTCGATTCGATTCATTCATTCAACTCAATTCAAAGCGGAGAAGTACACAAATGAGAAATATTCTTTTTTTTTTAAGGATGGACATCTTTTTTGTTCTTTTCTTTTTTTAATATTTTGGTTGTTGGTTATACTGTAATTGAAAATATCACTTTTGCTTGTATACGGTACATAATGTGTTCTTACATGATCGTCAAAAATGGCGCTCAATATAATTACAATAAATGACAATAAACATGATAAACGTATACACTGGTTTACGTAGCTTGAATGTAAAATCAAATAAAATTAATTTCTGCATTCGAATTTCAAACGAGTCACTGTATCTAAATTCATATATCCACTAACGAACTTCAACATGACCCTTTCGGGCGATGGCCCGGGTGAAGGGAAGTGAGTTCGTTTGCCCATTTAATTCAATTCAAAGCAGAGAAGTATATTACACAAATGAGAACTTTTCTTTTTTTGTTATTTGGATGGAATTTCCCTTTTTTCTTCAATTTGCAGCGGCCAATGTTATTGCGCTGGTTATAATGGACATTGGTATTAACGGGGATTACACCACCGAAGTGGTAGAATCCGAAATGGGTATAAGCCAGTACGGATCAAGTCAGTGCCGATTTTGTTAATGGAATGCACTTTTGATTACAATACCTTGCGATTAGTTGATCCTTTAAATGGAGAGAACCATGAACATGTCCTTTATCTCCATTTTTCGTCTAGGTGGGTGTAAAAATGACTAGTTAGTAGTTTCATTGGCTAACATTCACAACAAAAGCAATAACAACAAAATAATGGACCTTTTATCCCTTAACGATTTAATACTGCAAGGTATGATGGGTGGTGGATTAACTTAATCAATTGGGTATACCGAGTGTACTTTTACTATTAACACGTATAGTGCAGTGTTGTAGACACCGACTGTATAGAATGATAATAGGTCATGACACCCCGGGCTCTGTAGGCATGGTAGGAGGTATCAGACAAGTCCCCATCTCCCCTTCCCCCCCCCCCCCCCCCCCCCCCCCATCCCTCGGGGAACACTCCAAACGCCACGCCTCCTCCCTTTCTCCCGAACTGTTATTAAACAATTGCTGCACGCACCATATAATGTATAACTGTACATAGTGCAGATTAAACCACTCCGTGCCACTTCGTTGAAAGATATAATTGAGTTACCATCGTTATTGCGTGCCCTTGGTAGTGTGAATGGGTTAATGGAATACGGGTTTGTTGGCTCCGATGTTGGATTCGGCTCATTGAAGGGTTTGATTTTCACCACGTCACGCTGGCTTGAGTGCGTGCTCTGAAGCCAGAATCGGAAAGCGTGCCGGTGGCGCCGCCGTGCGTACACCAACCAACCCGAGAACAGTACACCAGTAGTTCGCCAACTAAATACCTCCACGATTTGTGCCCAGCCGAGATTTTAATCAAATGGACGGTTTCCCTAACACCAAGAGGACTTCTTTCCTAACACTGGCTTGGGTGTGTGCTTCGAAGCCCGAATCGGTAAGCGTATACCAGTAGCGTTACTGATATACACCACTAAACCGATACCAAGAGTTCACCACTTCGCCAACTATTTATTCGGCCAAGATTTATACAATCGAAGGGACTGTTCAATTTTCTTTCCGAACACCATACGCATGATAATGACTATTGTCTCAACATCATGATGACCTTTATCGAAGCTACCTAGCAGATTTGCGTCTTGTCAAGAGCTTGGAACTTTAATATTCTGTTGCAGCACTTTCACTCGCGGTATTACGCTCGTTTTCTAACGTTTGTTTGTTACTTCTGCATTAATGTGTTGGTGACTTCCCTAGTAAATCTTTCGTCTGGCCAGAAGGCACCTGAATAGCTTGGATATTCGAGGGCAGCTGTATGAAATGTTGTCTCTTATATTACAGATTAAAGGGGGTTGTAGTTGACTTTACTTTTCTCTAAAGCGAAACATTCACATCTGTCCTTTCTGCCCTCTCGATTTACCCTTTTTGGATTGGGTTTGTTATCGGCCCCTCTATCGTCTTCTTCTGCACTTTATTGAAATTCGTGATCCACGGTGAAAGGCGGCAAAGAAGCCTTTTCACACTAAGCGGATTGTTTTGGTCGTCAAGATGGACATCTTCTGTGGGATGACATCAGTTTGAAAAGCGGAGATGTCGTTTCTTTAATCACATGACTCCCATCGACACATGAGTGTGTGCATACTTTTATGAAATTTTCCTCTACGCGATATCGAGTTGGTTAATGCGTAACCGCCTATAAACGAGGATTTGTTTAACGCGCCTTTTGAATGACTGGGTATACAGACTTCACCGCTTAACCCCTTGACGGTAACCTAGGATATAGCACTCCTCTGCAACAAGGCAAAGGGCTTATCGCGTATTAACTATATTGGAATTTAAGTATCTAGGCGGCAACCGGTTAAGGTCTTATCGACTTGAGGAAGAAAATTCTTTCGGGCGGGAATTATCTTCGCGCATCAGTATAAACGACACTCAACGAGCTAAGTGTGCTGTTTTTACGGAAGCATAATACAATGTCAGGTAGGGGGTCATATACTACAGGTAATGGTATCGCTGCGATCACGTGTTATTAATGTCCACTGTAGCAACAGTTTGCCAACCTAAATGGATACCTTTCTACCCGACGAATGAAATGTTATTTGACACATTGAAAAATAACGGTGATTCTTTTCGATAAAGTTATTTTCGCTCTTGATGTAGTCCTGTACGTTAGATGCGTAGCCCATGCAACATCGATAAATACATCAGCTAGTTTCGATTAATCACACTCATTACATTTTCTCATTTTGATGTCGCGAGTTTATTTAACACAAAATATAGACACACATTTTAATCGCCTTTCTTTCTGTTGGCGACAAAAATCTGGATGATAATTTTGTAGGAAGCTCATCGTTTCCTGCCTGACCGTAATTAGCATCGCATAAATCAGGAGCATGTTTCGAGTTATCCGTGACACAGGCTTCATTTTGAATGAAAATTAACTCCGGTGCGACGTCGCGTGGAGTCAATTTGTACGATTTGAGCCCATAAAGTGACATTTCGACGGATTGAAGTCAGTTTGATCGTGCCCCTTGATTTATCTTGTGAATCGTGTTTTAATTCGACCTCAACCTATTCAAGTTTGCGAGCAATACAGCCCGTTAACCCATTACTTCCTGGTACTTCCTGGCGGACTGTTTGTGGACTATACAGTATCTGGGTTTCGAAGTTGTTGTTTCAAATGGAATGGACAGTGCAGTTTTTCGTGTAGTTTTTCGAAGGCCGGAAGGGTGCACGTAACAGTGTTTTGGTATTGATTCTGAAGCCGTTCAGTAATTCATGAAACACAGCTGACACGTGAACATTGGATGTAATGTTATCATTACTGGGCCAATAAACCATTTTTTTTTCTTTTCTGAATTTGCCATCGTACTCCTTTCTATACAGGCGTCCTCTAAAGATGTTGGATTGGATATTCAATTAATACGTATCAACCTTTGAACATGTTGGAGGAGCAAAATAGACTGAGCAAGCGAGTCTGAATGGCTGATATTTTCATAATGTCGCGTGAAATGGATACACTGCCTGGGAAAGAACTGCGGTTTAAGTAACCCAACACATACATCTAAGCATAACATAACTGAGCAAAAACTAAATATTACGAAACAGATTGTGAAAAAGAGCACAATATTTAACAAACAAGCACACATCTAACTAACTACGAGATTAAAAACAAAAAAATACACAGGGAACCATAGGAACAACAAGGAGCTCAAGTGAGACGATTACAAGCGGTATACTTTAAATAATTATTTAGAAAAGACAATAAGAAGACAGCCACAGGCAAAGACAAGATGGAGGTCACACGATTTTTCATGATTCTTCAAGGGATGACGGTGCGATGCGTCTTCTGCATCGCCGCAATGATCAGCGTGTTCGGGGTCGTCACTGTCAAACAACAACAGGCCTACTGGCTCCTCCTCAACTTATCATTTCTTCTCTTCCTCGAGGCGGCCATCACCTTCACCAGGACAAAGACAGGGGAATGGAAATGGTAAGATTTGTACAACTACCCTCTCCTAACCATACTATAGCTAACCACCCTAACCCCGAATGATGGGTCTTTAGATCCTTACATTCAGGTAGCCGAAGACTGGCTCCTCCTCAACCTACCCTTTCCTCTCTTCTTCGAAGCTGCCATCACCTTCACCAGGACAGAGGCAGGCGAATGGAAATTGTAAGATGTGTTTAACTATACTCTCACCCAATAAGCAACTTAATCCTCCTTTTGCCTAACTATCCTTATGCACCGGTGCGTGTCATTTGGATGATTATACTATTATGCAGGTGTCCTAAGAATGACTGTTGAACTTAGTATTCATAATCCTCCTCGCGGCCACTATACCTTTCACTGGGACAAAGACAGGAGAATGGAAGTTGTAAGATTTGGTTTCAAGTTGTCTTCCCAATTATGATTAACCCTCCTACCACCTGACATAGGGGGTTACCTAGCTACTTTCCTAGTCCTAGACCATAAGATAAGACCCTTTCATGCATGTAGGTAACTCAATAATGGCTCTTTCTAAACTGATTCCTCATGCACCATCTTTCTGAAGACCGCCATCATCTTCACCTGCAGAGCAGGAGAATGTAAATGTATTAGTGTAAATATCCTCTCCTAATCATATTTGCCTTCACCTCATTCCCCCAGATAATTTTTCTACCCCATATGTGCTAGTCTAGATCCTTACAAGCAGGTAGCCCAAGAGTGCCCCCTCCAGAAGTTATGTTAACCTCTTTCTTAAGTTAAGGCCAACGTCACCTTCAACACGAATTAGACACGCGATGGAGATGGTAAGATCGGTGTAGTAACATGATTAAAGGGACTGAGAAACATTGTCCAAATCCTCAAAATCCAATTGGAATTCTAGCGGATCCCTCATACCTTGTTTTATTCGTATTAACACAAAAGCACGGGACAGGTTTCGGTTTTTCAAATTTCCATTTCTTTCAAAAGATATTTACGATTGAAGTGTTCGGATATGAAATTATCTACGGGACCTTTTCAGCCGTGTACAAGTAAGTGCAATGAGTAAGTGAATATCACTTTGCATTTTCACTCATTTCTTGGCCAAATAACATCCAATTAACTTGAAATATTCACACATTACTTTGTGGACATATCAGATCACACCGATACACATTGTATTAACCACGCATCACTTTTTGATCAACATAGTTACTAGATCCCTTTAAGTACCATTATATATTGAACGGAACCCTAACGCCATAATGTCATTGCTTGCAAGTGGTCCAATTAAGATGGGCTCTTGTCAAACATTCCTTTCCCTCTCTTCCTCGTGGCTGACACCATCTTCACCAGGACAAAAACAGCGGAATGGAACTGATATATTAGTTCGTTAGGTGCACCCATCCTTAATACCCGGCTGCCTAATCATTCTACCCAAACCACAAAGCCCTCAGATCATCTGTGATTCTAGAGCGCTCAAGATCACCCCCTCTATAACACCTTCTTCCATTATCCATCGTTGTATAGAGTTATTTGTATAACCATCAACATGCAATATCATACGCATCATGCATTTAACCCCGTAGAGTAACTAAGATATAATGCCTTAATGGGTGCATCCCAAGTCCGCTCCCCCCCCCCCCCCCCTCTTAGACTCTTAAGTTTCTGCCTGCAATGTTCATTTGGATTGTTAAAGTTATCAACAGGTAACACGCAGACATGAGAGGATTTTAACTCCTTTTCTTTTGAGTACAGTGGTCATTTTTGAAGAAAAAAAGTCACAATCACAATAAACATTACTCTCCTAAACTGTTGGATTGTTTAGAAAATGATAATGATAAAGAATTTTGCAAACACAAATATAATTTCATGTGTGTATCGTGAATTATTTACAATTGACTTCATAGTATAAACCGACGTCTGTCTAATTTCGTTGATATTTTGTTTCTTAACTTAGTTTCTCGTGTTGCTACAGCATGATAATGGTGATGATCAAAGTAGTAATCCATCAAAGGGAAAAAGACCTAGAAATTATCATTTTCTTCCTCTAACAATGCCCACTAAGTTAGAAAGCATTGTGTAATTGGATAACATCGTTATCATACGAACCAATGGAGAGAAGACTTCTGCTTTAACCCTATCTTAACTGGGCTATTTGAGACCAGGTTTTTACTGGGGGGGGGGGGGGGGGGGGGGGGGGTCAATTTGACCCCCCCCCTAACATCTCGGCGACCGCTTGTCCGATTCACGCGAAATTTTGCATGGAGGTACATTGAAGTGTTAGCGACGCGTTCATGTTTTCGTTTGATCGATCCAATGTTAAATATGCAAATTATACGCATATTAATTAGCGAAAAACGCTAATTTTATGCGAAAATCCTCTTTTTGTCTGTAAATCACTAAATATTGCTCAGAATATGCTGATTTTGTACATGAATATTCCTTATGACTTAATTAACAGGTTTTCAAAAAAAACTTTTTTTTAATGTGTTTCTTTGTTTTTTGAATTTCTTATGTATTTCTTTGTTTTTTCGACTTATGTTTTTTATTGTTTTTTCCAATGGAAATAATTATTGACCATTATCCAACCATTTTTAGCCCCAAATTACATAATTGCAGTGATAAGAATGAAAAATAATGAAGATTTTGTCTTTTCTAGGAAAAAATCAATTTCCATAGGATTTGTACACAAATCACAAAATTTAGCGATTTTTGGGCCGACGCTCACTTACAAAAGGTCACGTGACTTTAGAACGGTATACCCGGTCGTCGCAAATTTGGTCTCAAAAGTTGCGCAAGACTTCAATGAAAAAACTCATGAAATCACGCGGCAATATCTGGGCGCGTTGCGGAATTATCGCGCAAAAAGTCGAGGGGGGGGGGGTCAAATTGACCCCCCCCCCCAGTTAAGATAGGGTTAAAATAAAGTATGTTTCAACCCCCCCCCCCCACCCCCAACAAAAAAACTAAAACCAAAAACACGTATACGTAAAAACACTTACCATTATTGAAGAAAATATTCAGTACCCTTTACTTAAACAAACAAAAAATCCACCAATTTGATGGTAAAGTGATGTCATTTATTTATACTCGTACATAAATGTGTAATGGTTATAGACCAAGGGCAGTTCTCAGTATAATGCGTTTGTCATTGTTGATACGGATGTACCTCATCCACCCCATTGATTGAAAAGAAATCCCCGACAAATTAATCCCTAAGGGTTGACCATTTCTCGGTCGAGGACAGTCATTATCTTCATTTAAAGGGTACCACCACCCACAATCTTATAAAGAAAAGGTAACCTTTTAAGTAGTCCATTCCACCAACAGGTTCAGGAAAATATGTTTCAAGAAAAATTATATAATTGGAAAACGCATCACCATACTAAAGCATGTGGTCAAGGGGTCTGCATACGAAGACTACCATTTTGTCTAGGACGAACGCATCGTTCGTGATTATATTGTCTCCTAACATACGCTGACGCACTAGCAGAAGTTTGGCGCATACGGAACCATGAGGCCATATTGGTTCCGTAAGTGGTGGTAATTAATTGTATTGTTAATGAATTACACAACCTCTTGCAAAGTGTTGCGCATCTATTTGATATCACAAAGAGTATATTATACCAAAACATATAATTATGTGTTGCTCTTTGTCTGGTGGTTCCCTTTAAGAACGTTTGCATTTTAAAAAGTAGAATGACGCATCTGCGTGTGCGAATATCTTTGTGTCTGTCATTAACGTTTACATGCATTTCCGTGCGTGTATTCCTCTGAGTGCGCGTATGTATGTCAACGTCATTAGATAATGTTCCCTCCACCACCAGTTAACAACTGTATAATGATAACCCAAACAAAAACAAATATACTCAAGATACCTGAAATTGGGATCGCTGAAATATTCGCAGGATGTATTTTCATCCCGTAGGGAAATCGAATGTAACCTGATATTTCTGAGCTTTTAGAGATGCACATTAATGATGTATACAGAAGGCGAGGAACATAGATGTATTATGTTCCTTGTATATTGTTGTCTGTCTCTCTGTTCCTGGACCATTGAAAGCGGTTTATTGGTCCGTTTTTTTTAAACTCCAAAATGACTTATTATGTTGTTCATATTCCAGAAATAAAAGCAAATATTGATAGTTTTCCGGCTAAATTAAACGAGTTTTTAGAATTATGTAATTTTCATGCTCCTTGCTACACACTCAAAATCACATCCAATTAACAATGTGAGATTTAAATTAAAAGTGATCCATTAAATTTGTAAAATTAAACTAAAATCACTTCGGTCTTTCATACTTCTCTTGCATGTCTTGTACGTTGTTGTATGGCTATTGTGACAAAATATTTACATGGGTTTTGATTTCTCAAATGTCTCCCTAATTGTGGAGATATTTATGATGGTGCAAACCGGTGCAAACCGCTTGACTCATAGTTGCTCCTTTAAAGGTGATCATTCCACGTGTAGGTGAAGGTGTAAAGATGCACATTGCCAGTTTGCACCTTTTTAGCGTCATAACGGTTCAACTCTGCACATTTAGCGTTCTAAATTGCACCTTAACGGTGCAACTTTTAACCTTCAAATTATTTGGTGCAGCTATAGCACTTTGCCGGAACGTGTAAAGTTGCACCTTTTAAGGTGCTCCCAGTGTGGCAACGGTGTGCACCGATATAGGTGCAAAGTTAATCCTTGTTTGCTTTGCGTTTATTTACAAAACTTAGTTTTTATTTTGTTGATCGCTGAGACAAAGATTACTCGATAAGCAAAATTTGAAGTGAAAAAATAAATCGAGTACAAAATGGTTGCACTTTATTTGTTTGCACCTTTTTCTGCACCTTTAAAAAAAAAAGGCGCAACATTTAACCTTCAAAGGTGAAATTCATTTGCAACGATGGGAGCTCATTTTAAAGTGGAACTTTACACCCGTAGGTATAGTGTAAAGCTGCACTTTAGGTTAAAGGTGCAACGTTAAACACAAAGTGGTCAGAGTGGCATTGTTGGGGTGCTACGTTGCACCCAAAAGATGCAACTATGCACCTTTAACCCGAAGGTGCAACCTTTTTTTGTTAATATAAAGGTGCAAATGTGCACCTATAAAGGAGCTGCCAGTGTGTCAAAAAAAGGGTGCAGATTTGACCCATTTTTTATGTGTGTACGGCCTATATAAGTATACCGCAAAAATGAAAAAAAATGAAATATGACCCGTTTCCCCATAACATTTTTCTAATACATAATAGTAATCATATTCAGGAAAACATGATGCTCGTATTTTACGCTTGGTTGGTAGATTGTTTAGTCGATATTACTAGTGGCGTAGGTCGCGATATTGTATTTCTGTGAGGTCGCGTCGCCAGGGCGCCCCCATGGGTGCAAAGAAGGAGAAGGGGCAAGATTGTCAGGAGGGCATAGTGTGAGGATTACCAATAAAGGGGTAAACAAAAACGCTCTTATTTATTGATTCATACCCCGCGATTCCGGCCAGCAGTTTGGTAACAATTTGATGGTGATTCCCGGAAGAGTGCCCCTTAACCCCCCCCCCCCCCCCCCCCCCTTTGCGACGCCACACAATATTCCTAGATTATGATTGAGTAGTGTTTTTCTCTCTCGGGTATGGTGTAATCAAGACAATGGAAAGCGCGATGTTCACCGGGGCCCAAACAATCATAATTAGATGGCAAACTCGAGTGCATTTTCACACATTCTCTGTCCTTGGACTAATGTTCATATACTTCCTTTTTATAATACTCGATTTATTATTTATGTCACATGATAATCGTTAAACTTAGAGATGCGTGCGATACGATTCGTTCCCTCTTGATGTATGTTCATATTGGTATCACTGCAACGAAATCAAAC